>OZ018321.1:79184065-79444065 GCA_963969495.1 Ceratothoa steindachneri
GTTAAAATGAGCTAAAACTTGTCTCTTTTAATGGACGCGTAAACAAATAGCTTAGGACATTTAGTTGTGTTTGTAAGCTATTTTTTTAATGGAGCATTGAAAAATATATTGATTTACAGACGTTTGGAGAGTCATACTACATGATAGGCGATATTTAATTTAAATAATGTGTTTATGGAACCATTAATCGAGTATTTAAACCGATGGAACTGCAGCTGATAGAAAATTTTCGGGTGATTATGCAAGAATAACACAGAAAAATCTTAATATTCAAAGTATATATTGTCGTCTTCATTGTTAAACATTAGCAGCGAGATAAATGCATCAAGAAGTTAAGAAATAGAACTAGTACTAAATGATGTAAAACTAGTTAATTATATAAAAACTAGACCACGAAACGAATCCATATAAAGAATTTAGGGGTATTAAGAATCTAAACATGCGAAGAAAAATACTGTACAAGCCGCTCGCTCGTCAATTCTACTCCATAAGACCCTTATAAGAATAAGATAAAATGATGCACGATGTACTCGTAGAAACATCCAGATTAATAGGGAGTAACTTGTGGCCAAATCGCTGTTAATTCATGCGAGGTGATAATAATCATTGCTGCTTTACTAATCATTGCAAAGCGATACGTGAAACAATGAACATCGTAGCACCCTCCAGGGAGAGAGGCATTTATGTGCCGTATTTTGGCTTCTAATTTCACTAACTTTTCTAACAAGACGGGATGAACAAGTATCGTAGTCGGCAAATAACACAATATAATAGTTTATCTTGTCCATGGAGGCATTTTCCATTTTCTTTTTAGAGAGAATTGACGTCGTGAATTACTTGAGAAATTAGCGCCGGCTTTTCAAATAGATACTTGAAGTGTGTTGGACAGCATGTCTCTTCTCTGAGATTAGTGCAAGTTGTTGCTTACATGTGTCACACAACTTTAAGATACTTTCTCCTTCCCATTAATTTTGTAGGAAAGTGCAAAGAATATAAATAAGCTTAAGTAGCCAAAATTTAATACGGTCGTCAGAGACATAGGATGTCTAGTAAAATTTTCGGGAAATTGTTTTAAGTGTCCTGGTAAATAAGGAAAACCTTGCATTATATATATATATATATATATATATATATATATATATATATATATATATATATATATATATATAATTAGTTTCTGTAGTTCTGTAGTATAGTGTGGTAAGGGGTTCGCCGCTGATTAACGTAGATGCGTCCAACTCAGAGAAACTGAGTGAAATTAGAGAAAATAAAAAGACAAGTGAGAGGAAGATACAAGCGAGACCATATCAGAGGAATGAGACGGGTGGCAAAGAGGAAGGAAACAAGATTAATTGGGGAGATTCAGGGGCTTTCGGCCAGGATCAGACGTAATTATTCAACTCGGGTGTATAATATAATGGGAAGGAAAGAAACAGCGATGGGGGATATTATTATTATTATAGAAAGCACTTAAGCCCCCTAACAAGGTGAACGTCACACATGGCAACCCCAAAACACCCATAGGCACTGTAGATGAGCATTAGTCGCATAAGAAATGGCTAGAATACACGAAGTTAAGACCCAGGAATTCACTATAATATAATAATAAAAAAATATTTAAAATAAAAATATTATTAACAATGTTTCTGCCTAACCAAGTTAAGCATATAAAACATGGAAAAAAAGCATGAACAGCCAATTTAGAAGCATTCAGGTCAACACAATGAACAATTTCATTTGGAAGATCGTTCCATAATTTGCTATAATAGAGTACAAGAGGCCCTGAATAAGTATATGAGATACAGGGATTCGTACGAAATGGGTTGAAGTTGTGAGTGTGTGTAGGGGGGGGGGTAGGTAACGGAACTTAAGGTAACCTTGGGTAAGCCTAGTATAATACAGACTGAGACGCTGGTTGGATGAGGCCCAGTAGCCGAGGAATGGCTTAATACAGTTGAATTTGGTTAGGAGCAGAGTTTACCATGCAGCAAGCCATTGTAAATTAGAGATTTTCTTCACGTGTAAAAGAAGATTGTTTAAAAATAGGAAGAGCAGACTTACTGAAGCAGAAACTAACGAGAATCTTAGTCATCTGTTTCGTTTTCAGGTAGCCCACCATGACAGGAAACCCAGCAGAATTAACATTTTTATCAAAAGAGACCGAAAACCGTTTTAAGAGCTGTTGGATCTAACAGATCAGAAGGTGGAGTTGAGATTAGTAGGATAGAGCAGATATAGCACTTTTAGACAATCGTAAATAAAACTCTTATGATGTAGAGAGCCTCCCACACGGCGTACGATTCTTCTGAAAATGAAAACCAGTTGGGACGAAGGCGGAAGGAGGAGAAATAACCAGGCACCGTCTCAACCAAGTTGGCAACTGGTGAGATGTTGACAGGTTGAGATGTTGACACTAAGGCGAACACTGAGCAAGTGAACATCCGGCAGAAGCGGAGGAATGTCGTGACATACCGGAAGGTAGGTCAAAGTTGCTAAGAGAGGGCAACCACAATCCGCGCGAATGCTAGCCATTGAAAAGGACCGGGAAGTACCTGAGGCCAGACGAGAATATCTACGAGAGCTGTCGGAGATGAAACTAAGAAACCTTACCGACTGCTTCGGTGATATGAGTACCCCAACATAAACAAGGATGGGACATCGACATGTCGATAGCGGCGGAGGCGGAAGAGGATGTAGGAAGATTTGTAAAGTGAGAAAAAAATCCCCTATGGCGGCTTCGACGGTTTTGGATCTGCCTGACAAGCAGTAGTAGATCACCATTACGTCATCGTAGAGTGAGCTGCTAATGAAATAGCGAAGGGAGAACATGACCGTGTTTATCACGATGAAGGAGAAGAGGAGCACACTCAAATCTAAGCCATGGGAAAGAACTTGGAATACCAGAAAGAACCTACTCGAACCTGAAAGGAACGGTCACGTTGTAACTGGAAGATGAAGATCAGTAGAAATGCGCTAAGTCTATTAGAATACAAACTGGAGATGTTAGCGGAGAGGTACAAGAGCGTCATGGGCGCGAGCCATCATTTTTTCCATAATATTGAATGAACAGCAAGTCATAGTTATGGAGCGGTAAGATGAGACGTTGGAGTAATCGGAGTCTAGCTTCAAGATAGGCACTATGTGGTATTGTGCTAAGCTTAGAGGAAACTTCCCTTAAACCAGATCCGATTATAAAGATCTAAAAGGAAGTGAAGGGCCGATGCGTAGAGGTGTTGGAGAAATCAGTACGGGATTCTATCAAGCCAAGGGCAGTTGCTTGACTAAAAGAAAAAGCATTGTGAAGTTCTCTTATGGAGAAGAGGCGATTTCAATTCCCGTCTCTTCTGGGTGCGAAAGGGGCCGAGAATGAAATCTCACGATTTTGAAATTGAAGCGAGTTTGAGGGCTAGCCTGTCACCAACCACTCCTCCCTCGAACAATAGCGAATCGCCATCTTTAAGTTCAGGTAAGGGTGATGGTGTAGGCTTATGGGCAACACTGAAAACCGGGCGCCAGATGTAGTTAGGGAAGGAGAAGTTTAAGATTTTGGACGCATAGGCTCTCTAAGAGGAACGGCGGGCGTCTTTAAGGCAACGACTGAGCACTGTGCTGGAATGATTCATTCTGGTGCTGTAGTATCGTCAAGTCGAACGCATCTTAGAGTAAACTACCTACTACACTCAGGTGTCCATCAGGGGACCACCAGAAGAAGGACTGTACTGTAAGACTGAGAGTTACGTGAATAAGCAGATCTGAGTATTCGAGAGATGAGGGAGGCCATGACTTCATCGACCGTGAGAATATCATGTACCCTATGAAAGCAGGCATTGGCGGTGTTAGAGTCATCCCAATCGGCCCTGCGGAAGTGACATCTTTGTCGCAGGACAGATTGGTTAAGTGCTAGAGCTTTTGACGAACTGAAAAATCGTAGTCCCGAAATCGTCCTTGACCACAGCCCAAGAAATGTCTACCAGCGCTTCATCAGAGAAGAGAGAGAGATTTATACATGAGTCATAAAGCTATATATATATATATATATATATATATATATATATATATATATATATATATATATATATATATATATAAAAAGGCCCAAGGAAATGAAAATTGGTAACACAACCCGGAAAAACACTTAGGAGAATATCACGTGAATCAATAAAAGCAAAAGAAGGGAAATGGGAGATGTAGAGAACGGAAAGATACGGCAAACTATTTTAGCCGTTATATGAAAATAAGTAAAGAAAGGGGATTTAAACCTGTGTCATTAAGCGCTCATTGCTTATATGTCATATAAGCGATGAGCGCTTAATGACACAGGTTCAAATCCAACTTCTTTATTTATTTTCATATAACGGTTAAAATAGTCTGCCCTATCTTTCCGTTCTCTTCATCTCCCATTTTCCTTCTTAAACTTTTATTGGTTTACGTGATATTCTCCCAAGTGTTTTTCCGGGTTGTGTTACCAATTTTCATTTCCTTGGGCCTTTAAATACATCTATAAAATCACGTGTCATGTGATTTTCAATTTATATATATATATATATATATATATATATATATATATATATATATATATATATATATATATATATGAGAAATTCACAAAGTAGCTCGTGCGTGGAGCAATAATTGCAAAAAATAGTATATATGTAGGGGAAAACTAAGCAATGCTCTTCTACGTACAACAAAATGATACAAAACAGAGTGGTGCGAAAAAATAGAAAAACGAATATATAAAATCTCTACCTAAATACCAAAGCGTGAGAGAGTGTGTGTGAAATGTAGAACTATACATAAGTCACATAACTATGAATACATACATACAGAACACAAATATAAATATATTATTTAATAAACAAAATGATTACACCAAGGTAAATAAGTCAAAGAGCTAAGAATGAACATGGACAATTTCATTTAAAATATGCTTTTTAATGACAGGATCTTTGGGGACATGGTCCTTTACAGAGAAACCTTTCAATATTCCTGGTATTAATGTAAACAAATCTACATTCTACAAGTTGGAAAGACAAGGTGTAAACTGCTTTATACCAATCATTTTAAATGTTTAAATACCATCTATTAATTATTTTCCTGAAGATCTTTCAGATCTCATTTAATTTTTTAATCAAATTGCAAATTAATAAAAAACACTACCCGTTCAAAAATATGAATGGAAAATGTGGAACATTTGAGTAGCTGTATAGTAGCGGTAAGACTGGGTGATATTTACAAAATGTTGAACCACACTGAGATAGGATTTTTTTAGCTATCAAACAGCTTAAAGATACAATCAGTCGTCTTCCCAGAGCCGAAACCACCTCCCCTGGATCAATGAGGAACTCAACCATCACCGTGAACACGATGAACAAGTTTAGGCGAAATCCAAGAACGAGTGCTTTGTAGCCAAAGTTGAGCCATGCGACCATTCACCAATTGCTGAAAGATGATCTGAGACTTCGTTCCTTCAAGATAGCTAGAAGACATCTGCTTTCTAACCCCACCAAAAAGATGAAAGTCGACATAGTAAAGTTGCTCCTCCAATCGCTCCTTGTCTCGCAGCCTCTGGTTCTCTGAATGGATGAGATTTTCATTTCCAGTCCACCCACAACACACAGAATGATCGTGTTTAGTCCCCAAATAAAAAAGAGATTCTGGTTGAATAGTGAACATCTTTGAAGAGCCTCTGTATAACAGATTTTATCACCGACATTTTATAATTAATGTCGCATGAGCTAAAAAAAACTCAGGTACTCTAGTGCTATGAATGTAGGTTTTCGAACACTAGTGGCAGGAATGTTCTACCTTACCCTAAATCTTAAAAGGTAAGGTATTATTAGTCTCAATTTACATTGTATGTATATCTGTGAAGTTAGGATTCAAAGTATTTATGAATCCGGAGAAAGTTCTTGCTTGAGCTTCGTTTCTAAAGATGGCAAACGTTAGGCCCGAAATAATACTTCTTAACCTTCACCGAACTCTTCTTACTAAGAGCAGATCAAACATCTTATTTTTCTTCTTTCACAACCTTATGTTTACTTATACAAATCTTTTTATCTCTTTGATAAAAGAACGATTTTGTCGCATGCGTGTCTTTCAGTACTGAAACCTATCGCGCTCTTTCTCTCTTTTCATCCCTACCAGTTGTACAAAAAGCCTCAAGTTACTCCATTTATTATTCCTTCGCCTATTTATTCGTTATATCTTCTGCAGCTATCAACCAGCACCGTTCGTAATTCAATCCACCAGTCGCCTCAAGTGATTTCAGAATTTATTTCTAGGATCCTTTCTATCATAGCACGGCCTTCATACTTTCACCCTTGTAAATCCGACTTTCGCCAGCACAATTCTCGATTTCACACATTCGTACCTAACAACTGCATCATGCCACTCCTCACTCAATAAAGTAGCCAGCCGTCCTTTAGTCCTCCCTTTATGAAATACTCTTGGTCGCACTTAATTCACTATTCAACATAAACATTATTTACACCAGTACGTCTTACACTGGTTTTCAACCGGGGTGCCGCGGGAGCGACCAAGAAATCATTTTTAAAATGAGAAAATTACCCCAAAATATTTTTTTTGCATTGTACAACATAAAAACAAAGAAAAGAAAGATTGCAGACAGTGAATGGAGAAATGAGAGTTGTCTTGTCAAAAAAACGTCCCAATATGAAAGAATTATGCGATACCCATCTAGCTCAAGTTTCCCATCAAACTTTTAAAGATTTATTTATTTTCAAATTTTATTCTCCTTTCGTTTAAATTACATAGTTTAAATGACAATCGTGGTTAATTTTGAAGTGGTTTCCATGTAATTATGTATTTATAGGTAAATTATTTTTTATTGGGGTGCCACAAATGCTTCTAAGATAGCAATTAGGGTGCTACTATAATAAAAAGGTTAAAAACCACTCTCTAACAGAACGTCGGAAACTACAATTTCCTCTTTTAGAATACAATATTCAACCATCTCGTGATAACCGCACCCATAACTAACATTGATGTGCTAGCAAGTTAACGATTTCCTGGGCGTGGTTTCCCCGACCATGATCCCTCTTTGGAATTAGTCACCCCCCTCCCCCTTAATGACACACGCCAGAAGACCGCATGGGTATTCTCCCCCTCCCCCTCTATAAGAGAAACTAACAGAGGCATCTGCGCCAGTTTCTTGGGGGAAGTTTGAAAAATAAAAATGTAATGGAAAAATTATGGAGAAGGTAACGGGTGACCCCCCAAAAAACAGAACCCACAAATCTTAGAATAAAACTGTTAATTTTAATTTTTCTTCCTTTCTTTTTCAGGCTATACAAGTCAACTTTGTATATAAAATATTGGAACACTTTTCTTTCCCAACATGTTTTGGTCAACCATGGAAAAGACATTTCGCGTGGAGGCCTATTTCGCCAACAAATAATACACTAAAGCAAGCAAACTTTCGGAGAAACTTTCAGTGTCGTCATGCTCCATCAAAAAGTAGAATTTTTGACTGGGTTCAGAAGTTCAGAGAGTATGGGACTGTGCAAAATCTTAATTCTAAAGGTCTGAGGGACACTTATTCTGGTCAGATGGTGAGTGCTAGGACAGAAAGGAACATTGATGCTGTACAGGACTCAGTGGGGCGGGGCCCAAAGAAATTACTTCGATTACGCAGTCAAGACCTGGGAACCTCTCGAGAGTCTTTGAGGTGTGTTCTTAAATCAGATCTTCATTGGTATCCTTACCAGGTCCAAATAAAGCAAAAACTTATGGAGGTGGACATGGTAAAACGCGTAACCATGTGTGAATGGTTTGTGACACAATCGAAGACAATCCAAACTTCTTGGATCATGTTTGGTTCTCTGACGAAGCGCACCTTTTGGTGTCAGGACATGTAAACAGCAAAAATAATGTTTATTGGGGTACAGCCACACCGGAGCATGTGTTACAGAGGCTGTTACACTCAACAAAGTGCACATCATAGGTAACAATCTCTAAAAATGGCATCATTGGCCCATATCGGTTCGAAGACGAAAGTGAGAGGCCTCAAACGGTGAATACGGAACGCTATGTAGCAGTGCTGAGGAAGTTTTTGGCATCACTGGGACGACGCAGCCGGATAGATCGAGATGACCAGTGGTTCCAGCAAGACGCCCCCCCCCCAAAAAAAAACACGCATCAAATGACTTCCTAGCCTGTCTGAGAGAGAGATTTCAGGAGAGAGTGATCAGTAGGAAGTGTGACGTTGAGTAAGCACCCCCACCCACCCACATTCACCGGACTTGCCCTTTCCCCTGATTTTATCTTTGTTGATATCTCAAGGATAATGTGTACCAACCCTCAAACAATTGGTGAACTGAAGGCAGCAATCACAGCAAAAATCAGGGGAATCCCCCCAAAAGGAATGTGTTCGAGTAATTGGCAATTTTGCGCGACGTATGCAAGTTTGCCTCCAACGCCGCGGAGCCCATTTGGAGCATATTTTCGAAAGAACATGACTTTTATGCTAAGCGACCAAGATACCAGAAGCTTTGGGGAATGGTCGTACACTGAAGTTTAAGTCCATCAAATTTCTTAAAATTTGCTGGACCTTTGTATGATTTAATAAAAATTTTTTGGTTCTATTTTTTGAGGTTCATCTGGTAGACTGCCCGAGGAAGTGAAAGAGGAAACTACTCGCATTGCTAGAGAGCAGGATGGCGTGAAATTCTCTCGAGTTAGAACCCGTTCCCAACTAAGGTCGGTCTTTTAGTGGAGTAGAAAGAGGTGATCTACAAAAGGAGTGGAGGAGAAAGTCGAATACTTCTAACCTTAAAAAGGTGGCCAAAGATTAGAGGTATTGTGATATATTACAAATCAATTCCTGAGTAAAAAAATATGAAAAATGAAAGTTATTCAGATCTAAGGGGTATTTATTGGTAAATTTAGGCAAAACATTGAATCTTCTATCTCCTGCGACTAAAATTGTTAGAGTTATTCCCCTCATACGGATACCTCCACCTCACCATCTTCTTCCAATCCCAAAATTTCACCTTCCTATCTCCTTCAAAGCAGTTTTCTCTTCCTTCCTTGGCGACTATGGAAATGAAATTGAAAGTCTTGTCCCACAATCCCAGCCGCACTGGGGAAAATTCTATTCAAAGGGAAGGAAATAAATTCTCTGTTGGTTAATCCCCATGCCTCATTTCGCGTATTCAGCGGGAGAAGGAGGGGGGGGGCTTTTATTCTTCCTATCATCTTTATTTCATTTTGTCTCCCAACGCGATCCAAGGAATCCTAATTTCCGCTGACAGCAGAGGACTAAAAACAAGATTAAATCCACTAGCCATTGAATCCCTCGCGTGGAAGTAATTAATGATTAACTTTTAAATTAATCTTTTAGAGACTAACCGTTAATAAGTAAACGGGTCTTGATTGGAGGGGGCAGGATTTTTTTTTTTCATTTGAATCGTTAAGATTTTAGCCTTTTCACGGAGGCACGAGCCCCATTTTTATTTTTCACGCTTTGGAGGGGAAGATACGATCTTAATTATGGGTTTTAACGGAGGCATACAGGGTAAAGGCGCTGTTCAGGAATTACATCTGCTCTTTCTGATTGTTAGAAGGTAAATTTATATCACTATATTTTCTTAGAATTTGGAGGTTGGTTCATCAAAGTACCCCTAGTAGTCTCCTCTTTGGTCTAAATCAGACCATACCATCCGCAGATTTTCCCTTCTAGCCTATTCATGTCCATGGAGTTTTTATCGGCTTTTCGATAAGATACTTCCTTTATTTTTGCCTTAAAATTAAAAACAAATAATCTGTTACCGGCTGATGTTCTTTGCTTCATTGTTTAAATGGTTCCTAGAACGCTAATGATAGTTTGGGTCATTCTAGAACTCCTTTTATCTTGAAATTCTCATTAAGTTGACCACTACTGAGATATTAGAGGGAAATTCCTGAGTATATGCATGATAAAACAGCCAAATTCCCGCAGCTTCACGGGACTCTTGTATGGAGACTGATTGAAAGTTGAAAGACTGTAATGAAACTTTCCCTTTATATTCATCTGACCTACAATAATAGACCGCAATACATTTGATCATCAGCGCCGTATCTATCTTCTCCCAAGAAGGCGCCTGCGTGAAGTGAATGTCTTGGCATCGCATGAATCCCGCATAAAACACCCGTGATTCGGTGAGTCCATTCATCTCAACCTTTGTGAGAGGTAAAGTTACCTATGAATATTCAGCACGTCAGTTTTACTTTAGAGTTTATAGGATGCTTCCACACTTCTCTTTTGTTCGCTTTTTTCTCCTTAACACCGGCTTTTGTCGTCAGTCTTCGGCACTTTTTTCTTCTCGACTTCTTTTATCGCTAATTGGGTCCAACTTCTTAAATCATTCATGTTCGTTGTTTATCCACAATTCGTATGCCAAGTATCGACGGTGAGGTGTGGCCCACTCGGTACATTGTAAAACTTAAATTATTTATCGTAAAGAAGGACTGAATAACATGCACTGAATACTTTACGACGTTCATGTGCCTAAAATTGGTATGTGATGATTCTTTTCAAAATCAGGAGTAGTAGTTTGTAAAGGAATCGAGCTATGTTATTAGCGTCAATGCAGCCATGCTATAACTGAGTTTAAAGTTGTTGAAAATATAGATTGATCCAGGAAAATGGGATCCAAAAGAACACCCTGTGACCCTTAAAAGTAAAAGTTCCTTTATGAAATCGGAAGCGTTAATAGAAAGAAGGTAGTTTTCAAGTTTATAAATACCCTCAAAGAAGTGGCCTTGCACATATAGAGAAGATTAAAGGTCGCCATCACCAATGAGATAGAGGCCATAGCACCGCACATTCTTGATAATGTGATGCGGCGTTTTCATGCGAGAACACTCGAATGCTTCCAAACTAATGGGGCCATTTGATGAAAGGAGTCGGTTTAAAAAAAAATAATAATAAATTTGTAACTCTAATCTTTCGAATGATATAAAGTTTTTATGAACGAAATCAAATATTAAGAATATATGGCTTGTTCTTATGGGTAGCATTTTCTTGGATCAGCCAGTATAGGAGAAAATCTTGATTCTGATCTGATTTTCATCAGGAGATTGTGATCTTCGTAACATTGATTTTGATCATAGAGGCTCGCCAGGGGGTTTCTACATAATGTTCCTTCGACTCTACTCGGGCTTTTTTGTTCATTTTCCATATCCCCAAAGAAAATAATTATTCCTCCTATTTCAAGGTTATGGTCTACATAACCCCATTTCGCTGCTTTTTGTTCCTTCCATTTCTTCTTTTATCTCTTTTGCAATGGTGGTTTCACCCACTGGCCTGGATGAAGAGCTAACTATCATTATGACAAGTGCCTTCTTTAACTAGCTTTCTTTCTGCTCCCCCCTAAGGTCCCTTACGGATGAGCATAGAATCACGAATAGGTTTCCTCAGGCTGGATAATAAATGTTGACTCCCCATTCAAGGTATCTTTGAAGATATTCCTTCCTTGTTATATATCCAAGCGCCTTTCCTTGATACTTAGAAATTCTAGTTTTCTTGATTTCCTCAAATTCTTGTCACCTTCCTTGGCCACTATTCCCAATGAAAATCTTCCCCGTTATTTTTTTGGAATATATCGATTCTCTTCTTTAAACATATTTAGAGTTCTTTAGTTCTCTAATCTCTTAGTTTGTTTCAGTGAGCGCGAGGCGAAATTTTATTTATCACGACTTCCTACGAGTTCCCTTTTTCTGGTCTTAAACATTGAAAAACGAACTTACTAACGAGGACTAAGTTTAAAAATAGAGTGGACAATGCAGAACTCGTGACAGGTTATGTGGAGGTCAGGCAATACACCCCAGAAACGGACATTCAAATATCGAGGAAAAGGGCTTGTTCACTTTAAGTACAAATGACCAAATGATATTATTTTATTTATTTATAAGTAAAGATAAAGCAAATCTATAGCAATGATTTACTTTCTCACGCTAATTGGCATCATAAAAATCCTCGAACTGCTATGTAAAATATTATAAATATGGTTACCCCTAACCAATTATTATTTTATCTATTGTTTGTCAATGAATCTTATTTGCTTAGGACACTAGGAATACACGATTGCCTGACAAGCTAATACCTTTTCACGGCTACTTTCGGTCTCGTAAAGGCAAATTTAAGGCTATATCTGTTTAGCTTAACAGAATTCAAAGACAGGATGTCCATGTGTCTGTTGTTACTCTTCTCCTTGGGTATCCAGTTGATCTCTTGATAAGTAGACACTGTGATATGCTATCTAATTGCTTGGCTATAATTTATTGATCCTTTTATCAAACATGTCCAGCATAATCTTTCGGTATCCTAAATTTACTATATACTTATTGAAGAGCGGTAATAAGGTGATAGTAGTAGTAATGCGATTAATTTTTTTTTTATTTTAAAGGCGAATTAATGACATCATAATTATCAAAACTGAAATTGAATTCTGCCAAACCATTCGTCCCAGGTTCCCTTCATTCGGGACAATTGATCAACTCCCTACTTACAGGGGATATACCTACTATTGACTTTTAGCAATTTCTCGTGTCTATCGGGGTCTATCACCCCTTTTATAGCGATGATTCACAACAGTGCTGATCGTGGGATTAAGTGTTGATCCTCGAATCAGGTAGAAGAACAATTTCCTCATCCTTTCTATTGAAAATAAATGCCGGGAACACGCACCATTAAGTGAAAGAAGTACAAACCAATTCAAATTTCACACCATCCTTGTGCACGGATGTTTACGCATCACGCAAGTAAATAAAATAATTCGAATGGGATTTTCAATCGCTTATTTATACGTTTCGCTATCTATAAATATATTTGCTATATTAATTATTGCGTGGTACTTGTTACGAGTTGCATTGCTCCTTCCTCTGATCAGTGCCACTTAGTCGGTTGACAGCACGATGAATCACCTAGAAAGATGCCATTGTAAGATATCACCGATGGAAAATAAGTAACGTCATTTATCACTGCCTTAGAATGGGAACATTGCAATAGAATTGACGGGATCTGAAATTAGGAATCCTAAATAATTACAATAACTGCGAAGCTAATCTCTTTTGATTTGTAGAGTTGAATTTAGATTTATTGAAAGAAAATAAATCTTATAGCTCACAGCTGAAGCACGAAATCACTGAAAGTGGAAAAGTGACAGAGGGAAATTGAATGAGAATAGACAATTGATTGAATTCGAAACGAGTTAATAACGAGTGTAGGTCACTTGTAGACCTTGGGTCAAGAGTGCTGACTTAAATTACCATAATTCATGAGTGTTTAAGACTTTAAGAGATAAGAAAATATTGAAATCGAGTTGACATTTTAGTAAAAGTGAAAAAAAAATGAATGATGAAATTTCTAATGGTTGTTCTGTTCAGGGTAAACTTGAATTGTTAAGAAAAGATTAAATGATGTTTTGTTGTCAAAGTGTAATGTGAACTTATTTATCGTCAAGAAAATCATCTGAAGCTTTCCTTGAAATGTGACCCTATATTTTGAACTTTTTCATACTCGAGTCTTTTTTATTCTGTATATCGATATCAAAGTTAAGTCGTATGAAAGAATACATCAGGTTCACAGTGGTTACATTAGCTTTCGGCTGAAAATATCGTGCCACAACTGTCCCACAAAAACGCCAATTTTCTTTGTAAAGCATGTCATCCTGAGACTCCATGACTCCGAAATAGTGTCAATTTTTATTTCCCGATTTCACAAATGTCTAGCCATTTACCATAATTTCACCATATTTTTATAAATCTCTTTTCAAACAACATTAATTCAAAATTGTTTTCATTAGTTCCCTTTTTTTAATTTACAATAGAAAACCCTCTTCCAGTATTTCGAATTAGAGACAAAGATAAGCGAATTTGAGCGAAGGCTCTTCGTTCATGTCTACTTCCAGGTAGGGCCTGGGTTGCGAGCAAATTTAGGGTAGAGCGCGAAAATGAAAAAGAACTTCCGAGGTTGATTACATTCACGTTTACTGAAAATCCATAATTATTCAGCAAAAATGGGTCGTCGAACGAAAAGGTAATACGAGTTAGGTCCTTCTCCTCGCGTTAGCACTCCTCGTCAAAGGAGACAACTTTGTGAAGAAAAAGAACTCGTTTGTATGCTAATCGCGCCTGGGTGTTCAAAAGGAAATTAAAGAGCTCTGCTTGCACATCGATGTATACCGCCTCTGCTTTTCAACTTTGAGACTAAGAGACAAGGGTTTAGTCGTCAAGGGCACTTTATTGGCTACACCTCCATCACAGAAGCCTTCATTTATTCAGCATCTCTTCAGCATTTGCTTCTTTATTTTTACGATTCCTATTTTCAATTTCTTGATTAATTCGAGTTTTTTAAAACTGATTTATTAGGTTTTTTTCCTTCTCTTGTTCTGTTAATTAAAGAAGGTGATTAGAGTTAGATTTTTGGTTATTTTACCTTCCAAGAATGAGGGATGAGACTTTTATGTAAATCCAGAGTTTTTATATTCCAATCTGCTTGACTGGGTGAAGAAAGCGGTTTCCTCACTCATTATACGAGTATCTCCTTATGACAAGGTTATATAAAGATTAAGATGAGTACGGTTTCCCGCTCTCAGAGGCGAAAACCTTCTCATATTTATACAGGGTTTTCTTAGTTCCCTCGCCTGTCTATTATCATCATTTCCTTAGCATCGTAAAACCGCTTCACCATAAATGATTAAAGGTTTCTCAGGTCCTGGTACTTTCGAAAGCTTATTTCAACTTGTTGTCCGAATGAGGATTATTTTTAATGGCATGTGTCGCGAAAAACCCTGAGGCAGAGGAAACTGTTTCAGATCCTGCCCCCTTGTGACCCGACGAGCAATCAATACACCAACGATGGGTTGGCTTAAGTAGTAAGGTACATACACACGACGCTGATTGCAAATGGCAGAGCCCCCCCCCCCCGTCAAGTAATAGACTCGATCCAATATTCCGGCTTAGTCGCCTCTAAACTAATATATTAATGCCTTTTCATGGAATCGATCCAATATCCCGGTTTAATCGCCTCAAAATTAATATATTCATGTCTGTTCATGGATTCAACCTTCCTCATTTACGTCTAAATATTTACATATAAATATTTTGTTGGTCTCTTCATGAGCACATGTACACAGAATGATCATGGCTCATGCTTTTTATTTTATGTTACTATTGTTTAATCCAACTTATAAGCTTTTAAGAATTAAATAAATACTTCTGCATGAATTTTATTTGTAAAAGATATACAAGCAAATAGATTAATGTATACGATGATTTTTAAACTATATAAACAGAAGAATAATGTATACAATCATTTCTATTAATTTAATCGCAATAAGACAAAGAATAATTTGATCCAACCCGTTTTCTACCCCTACCATTAGATTCATTATGTCCTAGGTTATTATGCTTAAGTTATCGAGCTTATAGTGAGGCCCTTTCCACGGACAATGTATCTGAAATCTCCTTCTACTATGACACGAAGAACGTAAAACTTTGGTCCCAGAGAACTAAACTAGTCTGCATTAGTTGTGTCTTCATAGGAAGCTTTTATCTGATCGGTCAGCTTTGCTAGAAAGTTGCCGACTGATGGCTCAAGGTCCCCGGGTCTCTCGAGATGAACATGGCACTATCCGCGTCACAATATCATAGTCTCTCACCGAGAAACGAAAGAAGTGAGTAAAGCTTTATTCTTGTTTGTTACTGGCGAGGCCACATTCGTAAATTCTGTGTAGTCGTACTTTGCGATGAAAGCATTTCCAAAGACGTCGAGAGAAGTCACCTTTATTGTATCACTTCTGAGTAAGGAAATGACATCAGAATCTGTGCTGCAGATGGATGCGATTTCCTACGAACTCTTTGTGCAAATGACCCACACAAACTGTAGAAATATATATTGTTAGAACGGAACGACTATGAGTATCTTAAGGCTAGAAAGTTTAACTATAACAATTAGAGCCACTTTTATAAAGCCTTAGAACTCAAGACTACTAAAATATAACAGATCATTGTTTATACGTCCTCCAAGATGAGTGATAATTCTTCGTGTCTCTGCTTGTGTTCTGAGTAATTCTTCATACACACATTATATTACCTGTTAAGGCAGAGTTTTTTCAGGAATAGTTTTCCTAGAGTCTTCTCGACTTGATCTTTCTTAATATTTATTCCTTCATTTAAATTCATCATTTCAACGTACTTCTCTCTTATCCTCCTCCTCATCCTGGCTCAGAGTCTGTGATTTGTAACTCAAAGTAGAGGGAACTCAATGTTCAGGTTCTAAAGATTTTGAATGTATATGAAGGTGGAAATTAGTAGTAGGTGATAGAGGATAGCGTTAAAATTTGGAATATGTGTAGAAAGTTTTGATGTAAAATAGTAGATGTGCATTTAGTCTCCAGGTAACTGGATTGTCATTTCCCTTACTAAGTATTAACCCTTCTTTCCCTCAAACTGCAAAACTTTCTATGATCTTTAGTTTCTATGTAATCAATCAATGTTTCCTCTACTTTCTCAATTTTACCTTAATTGACCTTTAGTCTTTTATTACTTTCTAGTTTAGGTTTAGACAAATTGTGGATCTACAAGTTTATCTTCCTTCTAGTGCATGGAAATTGTGATTTCATTGCAATTTCCTCTCTAGGCCTTTGCCTATATTCCCAACCAGTTTTTCAATTCTTCCTAGTTCTTCTTCCAAATCTCCCTCGTCATTTTATGTAGCACAATACTGACCGGTTTCATTTTGACTTCACTATGTAATTTTTACTATATTCTCATATATTACCTCCTAGTGCCTGTAATCAATCGGATACCTTGATTTTCCACCTCCTGAGTTTGGTGATAGCACTCTTCGAGGTATTAGCAAGCGGAACATTCGGGTTAAAGTTTCCTTTTATGCCTGCGCGACAGTCCTGAGAACCTCCCTAATATTGCCAACTTTACCTTTTGCGATTCTTATCCTTTCTGCTTCATGTGTTTTGTACCCGATTTTAGATATTTTTAGGTCCAACACTTAGCTTCATTCGCATACTCATACCTCCTGCCCTCAAGGTTAATGTTCTCTAACTTTCTTCTGTTGATGGGAATGATTACGAACTTATCTCTATTTGTGTTTATTTTAAATTTTTTCTCGTATCTATTTAGGTTCAGGCTCTCTTTAGCTGTATTATCGACGCCTTTCTTGCTATACTGTCGAAGGTCGCGATAATTTTGGTGACGTCGTTCGCGAATTGCACAGAGGCTGTTTTTCGGCTTAGAGGAAATGACACATAATTAGTATAAATAGCGTAGAGGAATGTGGGTAGACAGCTCGCCTGAGGGAGTCCATCCTTGGTCTTAATTAATTGAAAATATAAATTAACAGCAGAAGGCTTCAATTTAGTAAAATTGATCAATAAAAAGGTAGGCCTCTTAACTAAAGCCGCTCTCCATGGTTGCAAGCTTCATAACTGAAAAGGTCACAATGACGTCTTATCAGGAAAGAATCTTAACAAATAATAAAGCAAAATTTAGGGTTACAACCAACGCTAAGCAAACACAAAGAGTGAGACTTTTAAGCGGAACTTCATGAATAAAGTGGCGAAACGCCGCTCATTGTCCAAATCCAATAAAATTAAGAAAAGGACTTTCAGAAGAGGCAATTAAGAAAAGCGGCAGTGACAAATTACACTTCTGTTGGGAAATTGATAAGAAAAATGTATTATTTACGAAAACAAATCGATAGCATAAGTATCATTAATTCTAGCGTGATATTTATGCATCCAGCGCCAAGCGGGAGCGTAAACAATACTCGAGATATGTAAGTTGGTTCTTTCATTAGGTATGGCCTCCAAAACTGGCATAGAGATGTAATTTTAATTTACTGTACATTGATCAGCAAATATTTTCCCAAATCATTTTTTGCCGTATTACATGCAAATCTTGGGGTCACTCCACTCCATGTTCTAATGTTCTCTTCTCCCCCTCTCTCCGATCATAATAGTAAAATTACTCATTATACGTTATAGCTCAAGGCATATTTTACACTTAGACTTGGATATAATTTCACCGTTGAGTTGTGCTTAGAGTCAGCTTCTAATATTGCTCGTATGAATATCATTGCATTCACTTATCTCTTCAGTTTTGATGAAGAAAATCAAATAAGATACTCATTTATCTTGTAATAAAGGCTAGTTTAGAGATATTACATATTCCTGCCAATATGACAAAACGTATTAGAAAAAATAAACTATTCAGTTCATACTATACAAGATTAAAGGCTTAGTTTTTTTTACGAAAAGAAGAAATTGCTAGAAATTACTAAGAAACTTTCACCCAGTAAAGTAAGAATGATGGTGATGCGAGACAGTCACTGACTCACTTTGACTTGGCTTACTGACTCTCACTGCCACAAAGAGGGATGCTAACCAGAGTCGCGTGGTCTCACTTATTCTGATGTATGACCTTGCAACCTTCAAAACTTTCAATAATTCCCTAAAACAAAATAATTCCATGGCTAACCTTAGGAGGACGTTGGCAATTATATCATCTGAAAGAAAAAGTAAAACAATATAAGGGTTTCAAATTTCGTTAGAATCGGCCGAATAGTTATGATGTTATTGCCAAAACAAATAATTCCCGGGCTAATCTCGGGAAGATTTTGGTAATTATATCATTCGAAAGAGAATGTAAAACAACATAAGGGTTTCAAATTTCTTAGAATCGGCCGAATAGTTATGATGTTATTGCCAAAACAAATAATTCCCGGGCTAATCTCGGGAAGATTTTGGTAATTATATCATTCGAAAGAGAATGTAAAACAACATAAGGGTTTCAAATTTCTTAGAATCGGCCGAAAGGCTATGATGTTATTGCAAAAACAAAATAATTCCCCCGCTAACCATGGGGGGACTTTGGCAATTAGATCATTCGAAAGAGAGTGTAAAATAACATAAGAGTTTCAAATTTCGTTATAATCGGCCGAATAGTTATGTTATTGCAAAAACAAAATAATTCCAGGGCTAACCTTAGGAGGATTTTGATAATTATATCTTTCAAAAGAGAATGTAAAACAACATAGGAGTTTTAAATTTCAGACGAATAGTTACAATGTTATTACAAAAACAAGAAAAAAGCAAAGCGGTGACCAACCGACCGACCGACATAGTGAGATGTAGAGTTGCACACGACTAAAAAGAAGAACGGTCTTACTTCATTCACTCATATTCTGCTCTTGCCGCTGCATAGAATCTGTCTCTGCGCTAATGCAGCCTCAGGCCTCGAATCGCTGAGTCTGGTATGCACTCGCTCCTTCCCTCCATATACCAGCGTGAGAACAACCTGCAACCATTGCATTTAATAAAGTATACATATTTAGCCGTGGTGTTTCTATTTTCCCTGGGATCCATTTGATAATAAAGGATAAGCAGGGAAAAGTACGTGGGGGAATAAGAAGAGTAGGAAAATAAAAGAAGGCAACAATAGCAAACCTAACAAATCTTCATATATGTATGTACAGCCGTGGCCAAAGTTTATCCCTCACATGGGAAATCTTAGGAATTTAGATAAATGCAGATTTTATTTACTAATTAATATGAATAAAACAGTGAAGTAAGAAGGAATAAATCGCAATGTTATATATGCCTCAAACAATCAATAAGAATGAACAAAATAGAACCTTTGTCAAAACATGTAACATCAGCAACATATAACAGATAAGGGGATGAAGCTCTGTGAAAATACAACAGCACGAAACTGATAGAAGAAGCTTAATAGCGTGTCGAGAGTCCCTTAGCAGTGATGAGAGCATTTATTCTTCGAGGCACCCTCTCCTCGAGGGTGCGGCACCTGAGAAGTGTGATGCTGGCCCACTCCTCGGTGATGAGTGCCATCAGTTGCTCGTTGTAGGCTGGCTAACGACGTGTTACGGCCTCTTTCAGGTCATGTCAAAAGTTATCCAGTGGATTCATATCTGAAGACTGAGGTGGCAAGTAAATCACCCTGATATTATTGTCCCAGAACCACTGTATGGAGGTCGCAGACATATGACATGGGCCATTGTCCTATTAGAAAATCACATTTCGGACATTTCTGGAGAGGTTTCGGGTTGAGAGCAGCATGTAGTTTCTAAAGAGAGCTTGGTACTTCTCTAAATTCATGGTCCTGGGGAAAACCACTCCTGAACTTGACATGCAGCATAATAATACCTTTACAGAGCGGCCAACATGTTTTTTTTTCCATTGGCACTATGCAATCTCCCATCAACTGCTCCTCTGATTTCCTGTAAACTCTAACGTTGTTTGGGGTCGAGATCAACTGAAACGTAGACTAGGTGGACCATAAGACATGTCCCCATTGACGGGTGGATGGTTCAGATGCGGCGACCACGTCTCCAATTCTGTCGACGTCGCATCTGTTGGAGGTTGATACACGGTTTCTGGCCGGCTATACATGACTTCAGATCTTGGAGAAGCACTCTGCGACGGACTGCTCTGGCGGATGCATTAACTTAAACGCCCTCTATTGCAGCTGGACTGCAGTTTTCTTATGATCCCGAAGGCTCATGCGACCTAAAGATATGTTGTTATGTTGCGTACTGACATTGAATTGTCCAGAGCGAGGTCGGTTTGGATATTCCCACTTTCTGTGATCATCTTCAAACACTGCTGCAACACCGGAATGTGATCCGTCGAACTTTTGGGTGATTTGTCGGCAGCTGAAACCCTCCTCGGGAAGTGTAAGTATCAGACTTTTTTCCTTCATTTTTTACTTAGGTGTTTTCGCAATTACTATATAATTATCAGATCCTGCCGACATGGAATATTATATTAATCAACAAGTATGATATGACTTGTTGACTGTAATATACGAGGGACGTTCAATAAGTTTTGCGAATCGGTACGTCAAAACAGAGGAAGGGGGATGGCTGTTTGTGAGGGTGTTGGGACAAGTTATTACAAGTCAGGACCTGCAGCCGCACGCTCCTGCCTCGTCTATTTAAGAAGCAGTAGCTGATTGCAGATCGTCAGTCACAAATTTTTCAACAATGGAGAAGGTTGAGCACCGTGCAGTGATCAAATTTTTAACCAAGGAAGGCAAGAATGCAAAAGAGATCCATGAACGCATGGTTGCAGTGTACACCGACACCGCCCCTTCCTATGCAACCATTGCTCGCTGGAATAGGGAGTTCCGCCATGGTCGTGAGTCCCTTGAAGATGACCCCCGTCCAGGACGCCCGTCAGACGTGACCAACGAGAACAATGTGGCCCGTGTGGAGAGGATGATCCTCGAAAATCGACCGGTGAAGGTCGAAGAATTCGAGCGAGAACTTAGAATATCACATGGAAGCGTTATCAACATCATCCATGACAATTTAGCCATGACCAAGGTATCTGCCCGTTGGGTCCCTAGAAACCTCACGCCCCATGATCCACTTCAACGTCGTCAAAGTCCACAAGGCCAGAGTTTCACAAGCTGCCCTACGTGAGTGCGGATTCAAGGAGCTCAACCATCCCCCCTACAGTCCAGATCTTGCCCCCAGCGACTACTTTTTATTCCGCCAGTTCAAGGCTGCACTGTGTGGACGCCGGTTTGTGGACGATTAAGATGTCCAGCTCGCCGTCCAGGAGTGGATTGAACAGCAGTCGGGAGATTTCTGGTTGTCGGGAATTCGAAGCTTCAGGAACAAGTGGCACAAGTGCATTGAAGTCGAGGGTAGTTATATTGAAAAATATTAAAACACTTTTCCTCATATCTCGTTTCCTTATATCCGAATTGCAAAACTTATTGACCGCCCCTCTTATCATATACTGATACCACGATTTCATACATTTCAATAGCATCGTCATTTTAAATATTTAAAACAGTATAAGGAAGTTTGTACTTTTATTTTTGTATTCCAGATGTATTGGGCACATGCATGCAAACGTGCACCAATATACTCATAGATATAACAAAGGAATAAGAAAAATTCCAGGTGTCTGAAAACATTTGGCTGCGGCCGTATATTAAAAAGGAGAAGACCATTTAACACTAGGACGCCCAGAAAATCTCTTACCTTATAATGCTAAAATGGGGTAATTTGACCATTTTTCTATAATTGAAAAAAACAACAGAAATAAACTCTCATTTGAATTAATAAAGATATATCTACCAACTCATAAACTAAATTTAATTACTAGGCATATGAAATACAGAAATATATGAATAATTAGTAAATTAGCTACCACCTTTTATGAAAGCTAAGCATAAAGGAATATGAATAAAACGAGTAATTTGATCGTTAATAAGTATTATAAAGTGCAATTTATGCACTTAGATTTTATCTTATTTTTCTTGATTTTTTAAGGATTGGACCATTGGTCTTATGTGGTCACTTCTTTTAGTCTCAGGCGTCGAATGAGTGGAAGAATAGGAGACAGGCCAAATAAGTGGAAGATAGGAGACAGGCCAAATAAGTGGAAGATAGGAGACAGGCCAGATAAGTGGAAGATAGGAGACAGGCCAAATAATTGTAAGAATAGGATACAGGCCAGATAAGTGGAAGATAGGAGACAGGCCAAATAAGTGGAAAAATAGGATACAGGCCAGATAAGTGGAAGATAGGAGACAGGCCAAATAATTGTAAGAATAGGAGACAGGCCAGATAAGTGGAAGAATAGGAGACAGGCCAGATAAGTGGAAGATAGGAGACAGGCCAAATAAGTGGAAGATAGGATACAGGCCAAATAATTGGAAGAATAGGAGGCAGGCCAGATAAGTGGAAGATAGGAGACATGCCAGATAAGTGGAAGAATAGGATACAGGCCAGATAAGTGGAAGATAGGAAACAGGCCAAATAAGTGGAAGAATAGGAGACAGGCCAAATAAGTAGAAGAATAGGATACAGGCCAGATAAGTGGAAGATAGGAGACAGGCCAAATAATTGTAAGAATAGAAGACAGGCCAGATAAGTGGAAGAATAGGAGACAGGCCAGATAAGTGGAAGATAGGAGACAGGCCAAATAATTGGAAGAATAGGAGGCAGGCCAGATAAGTGGAAGATAGGAGACAGGCCAAATAAGTGGAAGAATAGGATACAGGCCAGATAAGTGGAAGATAGGAAACAGGCCAAATAAGTGGAAGAATAGGAGACAGGCCAAATAAGTAGAAGAATAGGATACAGGCCAGATAAGTGGAAGATAGGAGACAGGCCAAATAATTGTAAGAATAGGAGACAGGCCAGATAAGTGGAAGAATAGGAGACAGGCCAGATAAGTGGAAGATAGGAGACAGGCCAAATAATTGGAAGAATAGGAGACAGGCCAGATAAGTGGAAGAATAGGATACAGGCCAGATAAGTGAAAGATAGGAGACAGGCCAAATAAGTGGAAGAATAGGATACAGGCAAAATAAGTGGAAGAATAGGAGACAGGCCAAATAAGTGGAAGAATAGGATACAGTCAAAATAAGTGGAAGAATAGGAGACAGGCCAAATAAGTGGAAGAATGGCCTAATGAGTGGAATAAGAAGAGCCTGGTCGAATGAATGGAAGAATTGGAGGCCGGCCGAATGAAAGGAAGAAGAGGATACAGGCCGAATAAGTGTAAGATCAGGAGACAGGCCGAATAAGTGTAAGAACAGGAGACAGGCCGAATTATTTGAAGAACATAAAACAGGCCGAATTAGTGGTAGAACAGGAGACAGGCTGAATGAGTTGAAAAAAAACTGACAGGCCAAGTGAGTGAAAGAAGAGGAGACCTGCCGAGTTAGTGAAAGAAGAGGAGACCTGCTAAATGAATGGAAGAAGAGGAGAGTGGCCATTTGAGTTGAAGAACGGGATATAGAAAGGTTGAGTGGAATAACAGGAAACAGCCATAATGGTTGTAAAAAGAGGAGATCGGCCGAATCAATATAGCAGAACAGGTGACCCGCCGAATTAGTGTAAGAACAGTAGTCAGGTTGAAGGAGTGGAAGAAATAGAGACCAGCCGAATGATTGGAATACCAGGAGGCAGGCCACATGAGTGGAAGAACAGAAAGCTAGCCGAATGATTGTAAGAACAGGATTAACGGCCGAATCAGTGGAAGAGCAGGAGACTGGTCGAATCTGTGCAAGACCAGTAGACAGGCATAATGAGTGGAAGAACAGGAAACAGATCGATTATGTGGAATAACAGTAGACAAACTGAATGAGTGGAAGATCAGGAGACAGGACGAATGAGTGGAATAACAGTAGACAAACCGAATGAGTGGAAGAACAGGAGACAGGTCGAATGAGTGGAAGAATAGGTGCCAGTATATGTGATGAAATAACCTGAACCTTTGATAAACCTTGTGAGAATGAAAATATAGAGATTGGTAGGTTTATAAGCTAATAGAACCTTGCTGTAAGTTAAAATGTTCTTTCAGCACAAGTGTGTGCATAAATACTCATTGATTTTGCAAAGATAAAAGCGCGAATGTAATAAATTGTTTTATTTGTGCCTACTAAGAAAAAAGTGATGAAAGGTGTATTTTATGTGATTGTTGTCATACGTACCAATGTTCTACCAATTAAGTAAGTAATTGATTTGGGTGTATTCAAGAGAGAGTATGAGGAAGCTGGATAGGAAAAGAGAATCAAAAGTGAAAGCCTGTTGAATCAAAAAGAGAAGAGTGCCTGTGAATGACTGATGGAAGGAGAGAGGTATGAACAGGGAGGATAGAGCTAACGTGGATTAAATTTACCTATGATAGTATCTAACTCAGGGAGTGTATGCTAGTGTGATAGAACTTGAAAGAGAGAACAGCACGATATTTGGAGGGATGAGGATGTGAATGTTTAGTCGAGATCAAAAGGCAAACTTACTTTCAAATATTTAATAATTCAGCAGAATATATCAGGTAAATGTGGATGAATGCATACAAAGGAGAAAATAAAAATGAAATGAGTGACGAACAAGAGTAAGAAACATCGAAAGAATCATTTCGACGGAAGATAAATGAGGATTCGGAAGCCCGCAACGAGAGATCAAGAAGAAAATAGATGTCAGTACCTCAAGGATAAGCAAAGCAGGATAATTGTGAGTAACGAGATGCCAGAGGTAGATGACGAAAGTACTTTGACGACTTTCTACATGGTGTGGTCGGTAACAAGGATTGGGAGAGGATCATCAAAGTTGATTTAGAGTGGGTAGGTGGGTGTAGTTAATTAATTATTTGCACTGAAACAGCTAGTTAAAAGTATCAGAAGCAAGTATAGTGAATAGTGCGTTCATAGATTTGGAGAACACTTTTGATCTTGCAGATGGAGCGCATCGTGGTTAGTTCTAAGAAGGTAAAGAGTGAAGGTAAACTTTTGTAAACTGTGAATAATATTCATGGATGTTGAAAGTTAGGCATACCTTCAGGTGAAGGCCGGAAATAACTGCGGAAGAGAATATAAGGGAGTGAATGTGCTGAGTAAACAGGTATATGCTCATGGAGTGGAAGGGTGAGGTCACGTGCTTGTGGCCTTCTGCCCAAAGAGGCAAAGTGGAAGAGAGGCAACAGCACATAGCTCCGCTGAACATGAAAGAGCATTCGGGGTTGATAAAATGATGGGTATGGTTAATCATCACGCGAGAACATTTTCCCATGATGGAACTAAAAAAAAACGATAAAAGTCTAAGCCACAACAAGGATGGCGATGATATAATCTGAAACGCGATAACAAGAATGAAAACAACGGCCTTCAATCCCTAATGAAAACTCATCAGCGTTGAGGGCTGTGTCAGCGGAGACGCGAGACAGCAGAGAACAGGGGCACGGGAGACACAAGACAGCGAAGATGCAAGGCAGCAGAGACACGGGACAGCAGAAACGCTGGACATCGCAGGTGCAGGGCAGTGGAGACTCCGGACAGGAAGGTACGGGGCAGTGGAGGCGCATGGCAGCAGAGAGGCAGGACAGTGGAGACGCAGAACAGCGGTGACGAAGGACAGTGTGGACGCAGTACAGCTGAGAGGCAGGACAGTGGAAACGTAGATCAGGGAAGACGCGGGACAGCAGAGACGCAATACAGCGGAGGCGTGGGACTGCGACACAACGTCAGCGGAGAAGCTGGACAGCAGAGACACGTGACAGTGGAGACACGCGACAGTGGAGACGCCGAACACGTGAGACGCCGGACAGGAAGATGCAGGGCAGGGGAGATGCAGGGCAGTATAGACGCGGTATAGCAGAGATGCAATAAAGAGGGGACGCAGGACAACGGATAATCTGGACAGCGGGGATGCATAACAGATTGGACGCAGGACAACGGATAATCAGGACAGCTGGGATGCATAACAGAGGGGACGAAGGACAGCGGAGATGCAGTACACCTGGGACGCAGGACAGTGGAGGAGCAGGACAGCGGAGACACAGGACAGCGGAGACACAGGACAGTGGATACTCAGTAGAGCGGTGACACAGCATAACGGGAGAAATTTATCGTTTCCTGAAAATCAATGTTGAAAGGCCAAAAGTGAAAAGTTATTCGATATTGCCTGATCTGCAAAAGTAAATTGAATGATAGCATTATATCAGGTTTGTTTTGATAGCAAAATGCAAGATGATAATAAGTGTATAGGTAGGGTGAACAGACTAGCGGGGTACAATATCGCGAAATAATAGTGTAGCTTGTTAACTTTGAAATTTCAATGATTTTTTGCAACTGATTTCTTCCATTGGGTCTAAAATCTAGTGATGGAAGGATGTAGCCTTACATTTTTGACGGAAGGATCTGAAAACCAAAAAAAATCTTGTTCTCGGTCGGTATTTTTATCTTTCCATGGATCCTATTTATCTAATCTCCTGAAATACTGGGAATTATTTTGTTTTTTAATTTACGATCTCAACTGGCGGCCGCAAGCAAGGGCACAGCAGAAAAATCCAAAACGCAAGCCTATCTTTAGGTTATTTTAATAAATAAATAAAGAGTAAATCAAAGTAAACAAATAAAAGAAACATGAAGGTCCAATAAACAAGAAACAACAAAAAAAAGGCACACTCACGTGGCGGAGAAAGGGACGCTTACTAAACGGGACTGAGCGTGCAATCAATAATTTAAATAATTAAATATTGTTGGGACTGAAATAGTTGGGATAACAACGGAATCAATTTAAGCAGAATATACGACACTTTTTTGTATAGAGAATATAAGAATTGCATAATATCCTTATATGGACAAATGGCCATATTTGGTTCCCTCCATTTTTATTTTGGTAATGCTATATTTTAAGTTAATGGACTCACCAACCAAATATGGTTGCTTTCAATAAATATTTTATAAAATAATTTTTATATAAAATTAATATTGAACGTGTGTAAAATGACCAATGGAACACTAAATTATTTGTTTACTTATTCAATTAAGTTCCGTCCATAAAAGGGTAATGATTATTATTATAACAAGAGGGAAAGTCCCTCCGGCGGCGTTTTGCGATGATAAGATGATAAATGGTTCTTGCATTGATGGTTTCCCATGGTTCAAATCACTTACAAGTACCTTTGAATGGCTAAATGAGGCTTCTGCCACTAGAGGGCGCCACCCAGGGCCAAATTCGATGGCAGATTTGAAATCTCGAGAGTGAATAACCATATGGCCTATGGTCATATGTCCTATTGCTCTAAATGGGTACAATTGAACTTTACTCCTTTTGAAAAAAAAGCGATGCCTAGACCTGGCGCTTCGCCGCAGGTAAAAAACTAACATAGGCAACGGCTTTGCCTGAGATAAAAGTCCTGTCGCAAATAAATAAAGATGACCATTTTTGAAATTCTGATATTGTGGCCCCAAAATATCTTTACTTGCTTATTATTATTATTGCGGTTATTTTATTATTATTATTTGTGCGGTGAAGGCAGGATCAGGAGAGTTGTACATTTTCCCTATCATATATCATATAATAGCCTATAATATCCTATAATATCATATAATATACTTAAAATGAGTAAAAGTTTCACCGCACACGCTCGGCAGTTTACGCGCCCGCTGAATGACTATTAGTTATGAACGAACAACGGTGTGGCCGCACGAACAGATCGAGCGTCTTCTAGATACAGATCCAAGATCCATAAATATGTCAGGGCGAATACAATGGACTCATCAGATTTTGTGTTCTTATTTACAGGTTGGTAACTAAATAGATAAAAATTGCAACCTTCATCATTTTTAGCTATTCTGAATTTTTCCATTGTAATAAAACTAAATAAACAAAATAACCTAACCTAACCTAACCCCACTACTTTAATAAATGGGAAAAATATAAATACATTAATATTCTGCACCATATTCCTCTGCAGCAACGAGTAAAAATATATATATAGGATAACTTAAGAAATAGTGAACAACCAAAATAACACTCTTTAGCGTCCATAATTGTAGATTAAATCGCTTATAACCCTTCAAGAATATCTATTTACCTTCTCTATATAGCTAGAGTAATTATTAATATACTTTAGTAACTTGAGAGTGATTAAAATTAGTCAAATTACACATGAAGATACGTGTGTACCAAAAGCCATAGACCTAAAATCGGAATAAATTATATATTTGTATAATGTAGATTAATGTGTATCAGTTAGCCTGTAAACAGAAGAAAAAATTTTAGAAGTGTGATATATGTATTCTGAATATCTTATTTTAGCTATTAAGTTAGAATGTACGTTGAGATTAATTATTAATACCGATGTGATTAAATATAAGCGTATATCATTCTCTCTTATATCGTAGTTTATTTCTTTAGTTCGTTCATCTTCGAGATACTCGTAGCCTTAAAGGGTAAAACGAGGATATTTGATTCTACGCATTATTATTAAATGTATCATTAATATTATTTTGAAATCTAGTCACTTTCGAACGACTTTCGAAATATTTTGCCTAAATGAATAAGTATTTTTCTTCTATTATTCGTTTTTAAATACGATTTAAAGTTTGTCATAAAATTTCGTCCGCGACTTTATAATGATCCGGTCTTTAATAATTTTAATAGAAATCCAAGTACAAATATTCATCCGAAGGGGTGATCTTTACTCAGTCTAACGAACTTCGTTGGCGTTATTCAATTTTATATTCTTTCACGTCAGTGTAAAACGGCAATCCAAGAAATCCAAATTTAAAATATTAATAAGAAATGTCAGTTTTGTAAAAAAAAAAAGGTATACATTGTTTCCAGTTATCGAATCTAAAATATATAATTGTATTTATTTTCGAGGAACCGAAATTATATAAGTTTTCGGAAACGGACAATTTTTTTTTTTAATGAACCACGAAATATTAAAATGCTTCATTGGTTCCAACGAAAATATATAATTGTTTACATTTTCAACGAACATTTGAAGAGTTTTATACGTCTGTATGTACGTACATGTCTTAATTTACATAGCATATGTAATTTGGTAGTGGTTAACCACCGCAGTACTAATTATGATAGCTATTATTTGTCAGTGCGGACCTACAGTTTAACGTGAGTTCCACCGTTAAAGCAACCCAAATCTGAATTCCATCCATATTACCTAACTTCACTATAATCGGAAGCGGTGTTTCCATTCGGCTAAGCCATGGTTCGCACACGATATGTATATTTATTTGCATGACTTGATCAACGGCGAATATCTATGGAGAATAGAAGCGAAAATGAAGACTAAACCGGGAGAGAAGAGAAGGGGAAAAGAAATTAATCGATTGGTTGGTTGGCTCGAAGCTCAGAAATGAAAATTTCTTATGCTGCAAACAATGAATGGTACGTAATTATTGGATAGAAAATGCACATCGATCGGGGATTATTTTGGGTAAGAGTACGTCTATACTTAGCATTTTTAAATGTTTCGTGTGTGTCACCAAGCGATCGTGAGCGATCTTTTGTGGTGTACGTAGTCAGTGAGTGGATTTGGTGGATTTGACAAAAAGTGGGCTTCTTGTTTGCATCTTTTGTTATATACCCCACCCCCTTCCCTCCCTCCTCAGATTTAAAAAAGGAATAGCTTGTGGAATCGAAGTTTACGTGGTGCTCTTTCCATTCACTAACTCATTTTCACAAATGTTTATACTTTTAAAAGCCTCTCTGTGCTCCTTAAACGTATTGCGGAAGTCCCGCCTCTTCTCAGTATTTGTGGCATACGATATTCTTATTTTTTGGTTTTCTCCATCTCCCTTTCATGTTTTTTTTTGTTTTCATTTTCTCCCTTTCTTCTATAATGTTATACTGAGAGAAAAGGCGTCCGTTAGTTACGTATTTTTTTCTCAATTTAAAGATTGTTGTATCTACATATGAGTGGTACCTGTAAATTCTCCTATTGATGATTTAATAGTTCATTGGTACGGGAAATTAGAGCTTGGAGTTCACTGATACTTGTGTATTTTGACATTATTTTTGTAGTTTCTCAAAAATTGTGTATTTTGACCATAATTGTAATTTATCAGAAAATTGTAGGGTGTATTTTCAGGGAACCTATTCCGTCGAGAGACTCCATTCATAACCTAAGCCCCTCTGATCTAGGGCCAAGAAGCTCCTTCAAGAACACGGTGTAGCTCACTGGTCGGTGGCGCCTCTGGTTCTGTCCACGATACCTTTGAATATTTATCGCCACACCTGTGCTCCCAAAGCTTCTACAGCTCCGGGGCTGTAGCGTGGAACCTTTTTGGAGCACACATCGTGCACTTATGGATCCGTGCCAGTGTACATGGATGGCTCTAAGTCCCAATAAGGGGGCGGCTTCTACGCCATATCCCATCTGTTTGAAATTGGCGGTGCTCTACCGGACGCTACGTCTGTCTTCACCGCCGAGCTGGTTGCAAAATACCGTTCAGTTCGGCAGATAACGCGTTTTTTCGTGTTCCGAGACCAGATACTGATCTAAAGTGACTCACAAGGTTCCCTCAGTGCTCTCGTGGCATTGGAATATCTGCACCAGAGCGAATGTCAAGATTATCCTCTGCTGGGTTTGTGGACATGTAGGGATAATGGGCAATGAATTTACTGATGCGGGACCTAAAGAGTCTGCGAGGAGTGGGCGGCCAGACCAGCGTTTCCCTTTTCCTCAAACTTACTACATAGCAGGAATCGGATCAGTCATCCGAGCAGCTTGGCATAATAAGTGTAAACTTAAAGTTGCGTACCATTGCGCCTCGACTGTTCCCATGGACCTACCACTCAATTCAGCGACGTCTTCAGGTCGCTTTCTGTCGTCTACAAATTGGACACATTTGCGGGATGCACCGTAATATGATGGAGCTGCGATTACTCCATTGTCCCCCAGATTCTTCGGCACATTCTTGTTGAATGTCCCATTCTGGGGGATCTTCGCCCACGTTACCTGTCCCAGTATATGGAAGAGCAGGATCGCTACCGCTTGTCCCTTGTAGTCGGGATAGGTTCTTGCACACAAACCTGAGGACTCATGGACTTTCTGGAGGAGGCTAACCTCCTCCATTTATTTCACTTTGTGGTTGGGCGCATTCCCCGGTGCCGGGGGGAGGCGGGCCTCCCCCGACGCTGAGGCGTACCTCCTCATCCTTTTTCTTCTTTTGTTTTGTTTGTTTTCTTTTGATTAGTGTATATTGTTTTATTTGTTGTCTTTTTCTTTTTAGTATAGCCTAATAGTAGACAAAAATTAATTACGGTGACTTATGCCCTTTCGGATGTTTAATGTCAAAAATATACAATAATATCAGTCCCTGGAGCATACAGGCTCACCAATGATTGTCATTCTGATTTTATGCTCATTTCATTATCGGGTGGGGGGAGGGGGATCTCCCTCACTTGCAAGAATTGTATGGAATGAGCGCGTTGATACCGCCGCCAAGGAGTCTTCAAGAATTGGGCGACCAGAACAACGTTTCGCCCCCCCTCAAACTGACTACATGGCAGGAATCTTCGCGCACGTTACTTGCCCATTATCGGGACGAGCGAGGTCGCTATCGCTTGTCCTGCTACTTAGGACCGTTTCGTGTCCACAAACCTGAGGACAAATGGTGCTATAATCTTATAAATCATCTTTGTTACTCCAGCATGCCGATTCGTTTGGCGGAAAAGCTCTTTGTTAAATTTCATATAGGATGGTTTACTGGCTAAAATGTCTTCGGTGCGGAAAGTTCCGAAAGAGTAGAAAGTATGCCACCTCATTTCATGAACTGTGGAGAATGTAAGGGTGGCCCGTTTATTTCATCCACACGATCGTGGCTTTTTGCAGAGTAAGGTAGGCCTTCCGATTATCTGTATAATTTCTGTGTAATCGTTGAAGCGTCGACCGGGAAAACAACATTGCCTCTATCGGGACATCCACATAATGTTCACTTTTAAGTCAGTTCGAAGTCAGCTTTACGATAATAAGCCGTCCAAATCTAAGTTTCTGGTCGTACATGAAGCGGCGAGGGATTATTTTTTACTACTCTGGGTCAGATGACCAGGTCATATCTAAATGAAAAGCAATAGAAAATAAATTGGGTGGGATCCACTCGTCTCTGCAACATAGAGAAAGGACCGTAAAGTCACGATCTAAATCGTACGCACATCTGACTACTAACCCTAATCAATGTGCCTGATGTTTTCCACTCGGCAAGGTCATAGCCGTTCGAACAGTCTTATGTTAAATAATTAACAGTTAGTTTGATTAAATTGCAATATACAGGGTCCCACCCCAAAATTGGACCGTGTTTGAGAAGCAATATCTTAATAACCATTGCAATTAGAGACATGAAATAAAAACAAATGACAGATGAATCCTTTATCTATAAACATTTATTCGTTGCAAAAATCGTCTTAAAGTCATTTAATGAGTCAATTATCCTTTACAAAAAATAAGGTAATTGGATACAAGTTCCTGTAATTGCCCTGCCCAAATCTTTAACTCGTATTATTTCTGCCACCTACTAAGCAGTGATCTTATGTGTGACATCTATCAAAAATGATGAGTGCTGTGATGTTTTCATTTCACTCAGTCAAGCGGTTATTACCAAGTGTACCCAAATAGCTACACTTCACGCACTTTGCTTGAAATAATCTAGCAATTCCTGAGATGCCAAGGTCAGGAGAATGGAGTGATTTTTACTTCTAAGTATGTTCTTTACTTCTTCCAATCCATCTATGTATACATAAAATTCTCATCAGGAATTTTCCCACATTTGGAAGAGTGGTGATGGGCATCATCTTGTTGAGCAAAATAGGTTATTGTGACTAATTTGTTTTTACTAAAAAATGGTCTAACACATCTTTAAAATTGGGTCCCGTCAGTACGGCGCGCAAAATTAATGGATCGATCGTTGAATCTCGTGCGAGAACAGACCAAAATTTAACTCCATGATGTTATTCTCTTGTCCGAAAAAGCCATACAAACATTTGTTTCTCCTTATTCTTGCTCTAAATTAGCCTTAAACAATACGTAATAAATTTAAGAAATTTGATGCTCATTTGTCAGATGTTTCATGGAATTTTGTATATTTCGTTTGGAAGTGGAGGAGCAAAGAAGATACGAAGACTGAGCAGAATGGACGTTGTTTTCGGACGAGTTCGCCAACTGACAGATAGGCACTATCTACCAGGCGTATGATGATGATAAACAGCTCTTCTTGACTAAATCAGGACTCTGAAGATACACTCTACAGTCATGGCCAAAGGTTTTTAGACTACTATATTTTTTTCATATAAGAAAAGAAAAAGAAAAAATTTACAGCCCAAGCCCATCTTATTAATAAAGACAGTCAATTGATGCGCGTATTCGTTTGTGGCATGTTGGAGACCAAATTTGTGAGGATATCTTGACTGATATCGCTCCATTTTTGTTCAAGAAACAACTGCTCACAATTAGATGCCTCTGTTTATCAACCACCAGTTTTATTATCCCCGAGATTTTCTCTATTGGGTTCAAATATGGCGAATTCCCGCGCAAGATCCCAAAAGTTCGATGTTAATTTCAGCCAAGAACTTTTTTATTGCTTTTGCTTTATGACAAGACGCGTAGAAATACAGTTATAATCCCCAAATTAGTCCTGAACTGTTGGAAAATGGTGCTGATGAAACCCCTTTTTGGTGTCATTTTGAAATCATGGTCGTGCTTTGGTGCAAAAATGATAGTGCTCCAGTTCTCCCAGATGAGAAGCATCCACAGACATACAGAATGTCCGTGTGCTTCACCCTGGGCGCGACAAAGGACTCGTTCGGCTAACGCAACTGTTATTTTATCACATAATTTTACTATTTCGAGGGTTTAGTGCGAGGATCAATTCGCACTGTATTCGTGGCTTTGGGTGGCAAAGGTCTTTCAAATACCTCCAGATATTTTTAATTAACAGAGTAAAGTGTAAGTCGTCTTTACACGCCGCTTTCATTTGTTAATATTCACTCTCCCCACTTCCTGACCTCATTCTTTCTCATTATTCGCGTTGTTTTGTTTTCTGCCCCCCTCCCCCCCGCCCGTCACCATCTTTATCCTTTTCCCACTGAAGAGAGTACTCCTCCGCCTTCTCTTCAACACATTCCTCTAAACACCCCGCCCGGACGGAGATATTGAAATTTCGTAACCAGATCGAGTCCTTCGCTCGTACCGGTGGCAGAAACAGACGCAGATCGCATACATCACAGGCACGCATTAGCGTCACACATTCACTGTCTACTCAGCCAAAAAGGTGTTTCCTTGACAACGTCATAAATCTCTAGTTTCCCCCTCCCCCTCCCATTGCCGTCTTCCCTCGACTTGAAAAAAAAACTGTAGACGTCTATTTATTTAAAGCAACTTCTCGGCTTGCCATTTTTTCTCTTTTAGTTTCTAAAAGGAGTACAAATCGGCTGTCAGATGCAAGCGGTAAGTTTGTGAAAGCTTTTTCTTTTATAAGTTGTTATTTGGAGTTCGTGCATATACCTAATGACTGGTTAAAGGACCGCGACGCTCATCGAGGCGCTGATTAACTGTCGAACTGTATCGTGCGTAAAATCAATAAACCCACAGTACAGTGTCCATGGAGATGCCTGATAGGGATATTTTCGTGTTGGATTTCTATTTACGAATTATTTCGTGGGGGAGTAAAAAACTCTTATTTGGAATCTTCGGGAACGAATTTTAGAAGTTTTACTTCGTTACCGTGGTATTTTTTTTTATTTACTTGCCTTCGGAAGCTTTCAAATGAACCTTTCTGACTCTTAAGAATTTAAAAAATTGTTGGGTCATCAATAGCGGTTATTTATTCTCCTCCTCGTTATGTATTTTCTTATAGGCCTTTTTTTTGCCTCTTTTATTTCAATTTTGACACGTCTGCGCTAATGGGTGGCTCTGGCCCTCCTCATCAGTACATTAAATCATTTTATGCATTATTCTGTCTCTCCAACGAATGGTACCGGAATCTTGTTTGCTGCTACAAATCTGATTTTTCAAAAACAAAAATGATTTAATATCTAAATTATATATATATATATATATATATATATATATATTGTCGTAGAATGACTCCCGACGATACTATATATAACACTATTCGTTGAGGGAACTTCCTTAATTATCTTTAGAGTGCGTTTTACTGTCTGGCGGCCGGTATTATGTATCTTCAAAATGCTTAAGAAGTGGAACTGAGCTCAAGGATAATAATATTGCTATCATTAATAAAATAGAGTTTTATTAATAATAACTATAAACAAAACACAAAAACGGAAAATATTGACAAACAGAATGGAAAGGGTCGTGGAGACTCAGGCTAATCCAAGGATTTAAGGGATCAAAAAAGGTAAAACAAATATGGAGTTAAAGAGATGGGATGGTTCGATAAACCATTTAAAGCACAGGATAGAATTGACAAATAAGGGATCAATACTCAAAAGGTGACGCTTGGCTTACGTAACTTCATTAGGGTGCAGTGGAAGGTACTTGAAGGAATATTCGGTCCGCTGGCGAGTTCCAGCCGAAGGGGGGGGATAAAAGGATCCTGACGAGGCGTCTTGGAAAGGAGAACCGTTACTCGACGAACGGCTCGACGAACAATGGCTGTTCTACTTTGTTCTCTTCTGAACAAAGGGGGGATGAGAACCATCTCTTGTCTACGGGCTCAAGAACAATGGCTGTTCTAATGTTGTTCTCCTTTGAACAACAGGGGGGGGGATGAGAACCGTTTCTTGGCGAAGGGCTCAAAACGAACAATGGCTGTTCTAATGTTGTTCTCCCTTGAACAACAGGGGGGGGGAGAGAACCGTTTCTTGGCGAAGGGCTCAAAACGAACAATGGCTGTTCTAATGTTGTTCTCCCTTGAACAACAGGGGGGGATGAGAACCGTTTCTTGGCGAAGGGCTCAAAACGAACAATGGCTGTTCTAATGTTGTTCTCCTTGAACAACAGGGGGGGGATGCCTTGGGGACTTGGCGTCACTAAAGGCTCGAACCTTTGGCACTCAAGGAATATTGTCCTCCTTCTGGACAAGTGATGGTGAATCTCGAGTTCGAGGTCCCTTGGCGCACAAAGGGAGAGAGGGTCGTGGTGATGTTTCGCGACGAAAATCTGGATCTCCAATCTGATCTTAGTGGTAAAGAGTCCATATAAATAGCCAGGACATCTCCTTGGCGTGGGGGAGAATGGAGTGAAAGCTTGGAGGGAACGCACAGCTGGGCCAGAGAAAAATGCCTTATCTGTTCATAAGCCTAACTCGATCTGGCGAGGTCGGCGTATGGGGGCGAACGGGGGGGACGATAACCTCCTTGTTTAAACATTGGCGTCCGGTAGCTGTTGATAAGACTCCAAGCCTCGAATCGAAGATGCACGTGGGCCTCCTCGAGGTTTTAACTAATATGGGATAGGAGTTGAATTTAACACAGATTCAACTCGTTCTATCACACCCCTCCATTCCAGGGGAAGTTGTCACTTCGAAAAAAAAGAGAGAAGGGACAACGATAGAGCTCCGTTGTAGGGAACTCGTTTTCTTGTACCAACCGTATCTTCCTGCACCTAACTAGTATTACCTCAGTACATGATTATTTTGATCTTTAGATTACAGGGGAAAATAACCTTTAATACAACTTAATAAAAAAAAAAGGGCATGGAACAATGAAATGTTATAAACTTAGTACATACGGGACAAAATAATTTATACGTAAATTAATAAGAACAAATATATATGCATAAAAAAAAATTAGACATTGAGCGTTACAAAATTCAGACATATACATTAATTAACTATATTACAAAAGAATCTTAAATTAAGTCGTACAAGACGGTATATACCTACATGGAGATACTAATACTATGAATACAATTATTCTACGCTATTCGGTAACGCATTCCTACTGAGTGCGTCAGCGACTTGGTTATCGGAACCTTTGATATAATTTATTTTAAATTGATACTCTTGCAAGAGTAAACTCCAGCGCATGATGCGGCCGTTTGAGTGTCGCACATTCCTAATATAGGCTAACGGACGGTGGTCGGTTCCTATTTGAAATTCTTTACCTATCAAGTACATCTTGAATTTGTCTATGACCCAGATAATTGATAGAGCTTCCTTTTCTATAGTGGCATATCTCTTTTCGCGTGGTAATAATTGACGACTAGCATATGCAACTGGATGACTCGTGCCGTCATCCTCGTATTGAAGGAGTACACCTCCAATGCCCTCGTTGGACGCGTCTGTCTTAATCCCAAAGGATTTTCCCGGGTTGGGCAACTTTAAAATGGGGGCAGTCATGAGCTTACTCTTGAGCTGATTGAAATGGGAAATAGCGACATCATTCCAACGTAGACGATCGGGTGAATTCTTTTTTAAAAGGGAGCTGAGGGGCGCCGAAATCGCAGCGAAATTCGGAACGAATCGCCGATAGTACGAAGCTGATCCTAGGAACGATCTTAATTGCTTCTTTGTAATCGGGAGGGGCATGTCGGCGATTGCCTTAATCTTATCCTCTTGGGGACCCAACTGGCTTTGTCCTATTTTGAAACCCAAATATTTGATGGTTTCGTGGGCAAAATGGCATTTGCTGGGGCCAATGGTGAGGCCATTTTCGCGCAGTCGCTCGAAGAGAGCTAATAGGGTGGTTAAATGGTGACTCCATTCGCGAGTAGCGACGTAGACATTATCAAAGTAAAAGGATACGTTTGGAAGTCCATCTAACAACCTTCTCATGAGACGGTTATAGTTGCTACAAGCAGTGACGAGGCCAAAAGGAAGGCGCTTGAATTGCATAAGGCCTTTCTCTGTTGCAAAGGCGGTATATGCTTTCACCTCAGGCCGGAGGGGGATTTGATAATACGCCTTGCACAAATCGAGTTCTGAGATGAACTTGGCGTTTTCGAAAAGGTGGAGGTTTTGGTCTACCAACGGGATGGGCTCGGCGTCGAACACAGTTACCGAATTTAACTTCCGGAAGTCGATGCACATCCGATAAGAGCCATCAGGTTTCTTGACCATGACGACTGGGGAACAATAACTAGAGGTGGAAGGTTCTATGATGTCTAAACTAATTAAATTATCAACTTCGGCGTTAAAGGCTTGGCGTAAATGAATCGGCATGGGATAGGGTTTTGAACGGACGGGTTCTAAGGTTGTTAATTTGATATCATGCTTGAAACTAGTAGCGCACCCAGGCTTCTCCGAAATAACGTCGTCAAACTGACGTAATAGATCTTGTAGCTGACCCTTTTGATGTGGTGTCAGCTGCGCGTCGATATCCAGGTCAGAGGGTTCAAAAGGCTCGCCTGGTAGGGAAGGAAGAGGGTAATCGGCATCAGGTTGGATGCACACTGTCTGGATTACATTAAGGGACTCCGCGGGGTAATCCTCTTCAAGCGCCGATGTTTCGTCCAGCGCTACGAAGGTATGTCCATGGGCGCGCCGGTGGTACTTTTTCAATAAGTTGACGTGATAGAGCTTATCGCTTGCTGGGGTACCAATGAGGTAATCTACCGGTCCTCGTGCCTCGCGGACCGGGTACGGACCTTTCCATTGGCTCAGTAATTTATTACTGGCTGTGGGAAGGAGCAGGAGTACTTCATCACCGGGCTTAAATTTACGATCTTCGGACCGGACATCAAAATAGGTTTTGTATTTCTCTAAATTGACATCGGCATTTTTATAGGCGATGTTTGCGCATTTCTCGAGCCTCTGGCGTAGGTCCAAGACATAGGCGTAAGATGACTGGAGTTCTTGATCCAGTTGGGGCTTAATTAACAACTCTTTTAAAATACTGAGTGGCCCGCGTATATTACGTCCATAAAGGAGCTCGAACGGGGCGAAGCCTAATGTACGGTGGGGAATTTCCCGATAGGCGAATAGGGCGACCGGGAGATATCGGTGCCATTCGCGGGGCTGTTCGGCACTGATCTTCTTAATAATGGATTTTAAATTTCCATTTAATTTTTCGCACATCCCGTTTGTCTGTGGCCGAAAGGGGGTGGTAAAAAGGGGCTTTACCATGAGCAGCTTCCCTACGTACTCCATCAACTCAGAGGTGAATTGTCGGCCTCTATCGGAGAGTATTTCCTTGGGGACGCCTACCCTCGAAAAGATGGAAATGAGGGCCTCGGCGCAAGAAATACTGTCGATTCGGCGAAGAGGGACAGCCTCGGGAAAACGGGTAGCAAAGTCTACCAAGGTGAAAATGTAGCTGTGCCCTTCGCTCGAAGGGGGGTGGATAGGGCCAACCAGGTCGATGGCCACTCTGGAGAAGGGTTCAGTAATGACTGGTCCCCTTTGTAAGGGAGCAGGTTTGACCCGCCCTTTAGCTGACGTCTTCTGGCACACATCGCACGATCGACAATGCTTTGAGATGTCAGCTGCAGCACCCGGCCAATAAAAATATCTAAAAATGCGCTGGCCAGTTTTAGTGTGACTAAAATGACCGGAAAAAAATGCTGTCATGAGCCACTTTGAGCACTATAGGGACATGGGATCGTGGAAGGCATAGGACAGTAGTAACAGCGTTATTACTGTCCTCGGCGGATCGATAAAGAAAGCCACCTTCCTCCAGGTACCTGATGACTTTAGGTCCACGGACAGTCTCCGTGTCCTGGTTTTGGGCCTTATCCCATAAGGGTGTTAGTGCTTCACACTCCTTTTGTGCCGTCCTAAAGTCCTGGTTAAGGATCTCTGAGAATTCGGACGGTAACGGGGTTCTGAGGGGGACGGACTCCTGGGCTTCCTTCTTAGCTCGACCTCGAGTAAGGGCGGCCTGGGACACAGGGTCGGAACTTACTTGGGGGCTCTGTCCTATAAGTACAGAGCAGAATTTTATGGGTGCTGAAATGACTTCAGCCCATCCATCATAATATTGACACTGCAGGTAACATCTAACGACGGGGAATCTGTTCGCCCGCCCAAGGTAGTCATGTACCACCGCAAATTTTTCGTGGTTAGGGTCCACTGGGGGAAGGAGTTCGTCGGACACGATGAAACAAGTACATCCTGTGTCCCTGACGAGAGTCGATACTCGGCAGCCATTCACGCTGCCCTCCTCGAATTTCAAAGTTCCTGGTGAACTTTTATCAAAAATAAAATTTACCTGGTGGCCTGACGGAGGGGGAGAAGTTGCTGCTTGGGTCTGCACCTCCGGGGGAGCCGGGGTTGCATAAATCTGGTGAACTTGGTGGGCTGGTCCGCTTTTAAGCCTAGAATTTTGGTGGCAATTCCAGCTCATGTGGTTTTCTACACCACAGGTGAAGCATATTATTGGTCGCTTCGGGAAGAGAGGTGGAGAAGAAATCTGAACGGGAGGTTTGGAGTCCCGTTGTTGATTTGGGGAATGAAGTTTTGGGGTCTTACGGGGCCCGGAAACTTTGTCAGCTTTCCTGGGAAGAGGCGCGAATCCTTCCTTCTTTCCTGGTTTGGGGGTTGGTGAGAAGTTCGATTCTCCTTTGGATATAAATTATGGCTTGCGGCATAGACATCCGCTTCTTCGGTACATTCTTTAAAGGTCTGGCACCGACGGTCCTTGACAAACGCGCGGATCTCCGTCGGGAGAGACGCCAAAAATTGATCTCGCAACACGAAGTCCGTTAAGGACTCGTAGTCCGGATCAACCTTTGAGGATTCTAACCAAAATTTAAAATTCCTCTGAAGAATGTATCCGAATTGACGGAACGTCTGTCCGGGTTTAATACGACCTCCTCGAAATTCTTGGCGGTACAAATCGGGAGTCATATTATGAGCGGCCAATAACTCAGCTTTTAAGGTGCTGTAGTTAATTGTACACTCAGATGGTAAAGATATAAAAATTTCGCGCAATTTGCAATTTAACAGGGGAAGTAATCTGGCTACACCTTCAGCCTCCAGATCCATGTTATTGATTTCGAGGATCTTTTCGAAGTGGGCTAAAAATGCTCCGAAATCCTCTCCATCCTTGAAATTGGGGAGCTTTAGTGGGAGATTGGGGGGGGGGCTTCGGAACGGGAACTGGCGGAATGTATCCCCGCTTCAACACGAGCTAATTCAATCTGATGGTGAAGCTCAGCTTGTCTTATCCGTTCCTCTCTTTCTCTTTCTTCTCGTTGTATTTCTTTTTCTCTTCTTTGCTCCTCTTGAATGTACTCAATTAGTTCTTTTCCGGAAAGTCCACAGGACTCTCCTTGCGCTTTAAAGATTTCGAACGGAGTCATCTTTGCACTTGGGGGCGCACTAGTCAACCAACTAAAATTCCTCGCAACAAGAATTATGCCTCTATAGAATTAGCCTACCTAAATATGGGCACTGACCTATTCGTACTTGGTTTCTCAATCTAAATAACCACTGACTAAAATCACGAAAAAACACAAACAAATTATTATAACTGTTCCTTGAGCTACTCCAGCTTCTTAAGTTAAAAAAAAAGGGGATAGCAATCGTTAAAACAAAAGGGAACTACTATATTCTATTATTATAACGAATAACACTATGCTTTACTCGACTGAGACCAGTGTTTGCAAAGATATAGCGTTAAACCTTACACACCTGATACCAAATTAAATAGTATATATATATATATATATGTCGTAGAATGACTCCCGACGATACTATATATAACACTATTCGTTGAGGGAACTTCCTTAATTATCTTTAGAGTGCGTTTTACTGTCTGGCGGCCGGTATTATGTATCTTCAAAATGCTTAAGAAGTGGAACTGAGCTCCAGGATAATAATATTGCTATCATTAATAAAATAGAGTTTTATTAATAATAACTATAAACAAAACACAAAAACGGAAAATATTGACAAACAGAATGGAAAGGGTCGTGGAGACTCGGGCTAATCCAAGGATTTAAGGGATCAAAAAAGGTAAAACAAATATGGAGTTAAAGAGATGGGATGGTTCGATAAACCATTTAAAGCACAGGATAGAATTGACAAATAAGGGATCAATACTCAAAAGGTGACGCTTGGCTTACGTAACTTCATTAGGGTGCAGTGGAAGGTACTTGAAGGAATATTCGGTCCGCTGGCGAGTTCCAGCCGAAGGGGGGGGATAAAAGGATCCTGACGAGGCGTCTTGGAAAGGAGAACCGTTACTCGACGAACGGCTCGACGAACAATGGCTGTTCTACTTTGTTCTCTTCTGAACAAAGGGGGGATGAGAACCGTCTCTTGTCTACGGGCTCAAGAACAATGGCTGTTCTAATGTTGTTCTCCTTTGAACAACAGGGGGGGGATGAGAACCGTTTCCTGGCGAAGGGCTCAAAACGAACAATGGCTGTTCTAATGTTGTTCTCCCTTGAACAACAGGGGGGGGGGGAGAGAACCGTTTCTTGGCGAAGGGCTCAAAACGAACAATGGCTGTTCTAATGTTGTTCTCCCTTGAACAACAGGGGGGGATGAGAACCGTTTCTTGGCGAAGGGCTCAAAACGAACAATGGCTGTTCTAATGTTGTTCTCCTTGAACAACAGGGGGGGGATGCCTTGGGGACTTGGCGTCACTAAAGGCTCGAACCTTTGGCACTCAAGGAATATTGTCCTCCTTCTGGACAAGTGATGGTGAATCTCGAGTTCGAGGTCCCTTGGCGCACAAAGGGAGAGAGGGTCGTGGTGATGTTTCGCGACGAAAATCTGGATCTCCAATCTGATCTTAGTGGTAAAGAGTCCATATAAATAGCCAGGACATATCCTTGGCGTGGGGGAGAATGGAGTGAAAGCTTGGAGGGAACGCACAGCTGGGCCGGAGAAAAATGCCTTATCTGTTCATAAGCCTAACTCGATCTGGCGAGGTCGGCGTATGGGGGCGAACGGGGGGGACGATAACCTCCTTGTTTAAACATTGGCGTCCGGTAGCTGTTGATAAGACTCCAAGCCTCGAATCGAAGATGCACGTGGGCCTCCTCGAGGTTTTAACTAATATGGGATAGGAGTTGAATTTAACACAGATTCAACTCGTTCTATCACATATATATATATATATATATATATATATATATATATATATATATATATATATATATATATATATATATATATATATATACATATTCTAGAGAGGAGAACATTGAGAACCCTGTTCAGGCTGTATGAGGCCTATTAACACATTTCTAATTAATTGGGCTATTATGGTTCACCGATAGTACGAAATAATTTAGTCATTCCTTTGGAATATCGCATTTGTATTTAGACATTGGACGAGGTCAGTAAGATTGCTTCAAACTGGTAAAAGGCCTTGGACAGGGGAATATATCAGGTTTCATATAAACTAAAACCATCCATATGTCATACGATAGTTCGAGATTGGTATCCCATCTTTTACGATTCTTCCAGAAAGCTGAAATTTGGAACAAATTTGACTTGTGTCTCCTCTTTAATTTTAGGTAAATCTTAGCGGCTCTTTCTCATGACAGCTTCAGCCGTATAGTCAAGAAAGTTTCTCAGCGGTAATTTGTTCGTCCTACCTCGGAAGGTTATGCATGGAATAGGGATTGATCCTGAGCTTTAGAAAATAATGTAAAATTTAGAAATGGGATTAATAGGTTAGATATTTTGTAGTAATTTATTTGTTAACTCTAAATTATAATTGTAACTATTTAATTTAAAAATGAATACAAGAAAACATGAAAATATGGACTGTCATTAATGAGGACTCAGTCCTAACGAAGGACTCGGCCTTTAATGAAGAACTCAGTCATTAATGAAGGACTTGGTCATTAAGGAAGGATTCTGTCATTAATGAAGTTTCATTGATTGACCAACACGATTCCCGAATCTCACCAACCTTATTTCCTCGAGGTAACGAGTTTTAGAACGAATCAGCAAAGCACAGTAGCTGATTGTTAACAGCTTTACCACAGTACCTGGTATTTTAGTAGGATGAAGAGATTTATGGTGTATTATGGGTAGAGCAATTACATTCTTTGGGGCTTAGAAAAAAATTAAGTAGCATTGACTTTATGTGCTTTCTCAAAGAGGGAGTTTTTTTTTCGGAATGAGTGTAAACCAAGTAATTAATCAAATGAAATCTATTTATGTATTCTCGTTGAAATACCAAGTGAATGCCCCAGTACACTAAGACAACATTACCTCAACTAAAACCCGGTTATCACAGCCCCAAAGAAGTTTCTGCCTTGATGGTGTTCATCGGAGGAATGAATAGGTTACAAATAACCCTTCCTCGGTCTGATCTCTTTCAATTGGAGTTACGCCATTCTTGTAGAAATGTCCATGGTCTTGATGATCTAAATATTAACATGAGTTTACCTGCTTCTTGGTGACATTGAAGACAGCTAAACGCGAGAATCCAGGTCTGCCAGGGTTGGGATGGTGGCTGGGACCTCTGCGGCGACTGTTCCTTCGACTCCAACAATGATATTCGACTCCATCTCATTTTCTATCCGGTTTGTTTGTTTATTATATTTTTTATACCCTACTCACTTATTTAAGAATATGAGAGGGTTTTTTTGCCCTTAGTTAAGCCGAAACAAACGGCAGGCAATTAAAAAGATCCCCACAAATTTGCTTGTGTAAATTAAACTTTCCTACATTTATTTGTAGTTTGCTTGGAGTGTGTTTGAAGCCTATTTTAATGTGCGATGTAATCGTTCCAAGAGGTGACGCCAGGGAAATGAAAGCCTTTGAAATAACGATGAATATAAACCAGGATCTCTTTGCAAGGCACTTTGGGTTGATGTTATGAAATTTGAAGATTGAGTTCTATTGATAAGTCCTTTGAGTTCGGATATTGCTACATACCACGGCAGGTCAAATTTACAAGAAGGGTGGGAGGGTTTTCAAGGTTCCTCTTTATCTAAGGTTTCTTGGTTCACTTCACCATTAGTGTGATTTAAGGAGACGACAAGTTTAGGTGAGTTTTATTCCCTCATGCCTCCAGTATTCCCACCCTTTTTCTTCGAGAATCTCTTTTTAATTGTTATTTATCAATATGATTTCTAACTGTAGAAGTTATCACTGTTTTTTCACTTATGTTTTGTTCTTTTTCCCTTTTTATTCATTTTTTCTTCTCTCCCAGCCTCTCTTTTCAACAGAGAGAGTCACCTCTGTTGGATTATGACCTCTCCTTTTCTTCTCACATTAAAAGTAAATTCTGCTTCATTCTGTAGCCTAGATTTGGGAATTAATCAAACATTGGTAAAGATTTATAGGCCTTTTCCTTAGATTATTTATTCACTGTATCTTTTATGCATTTTAACTTCCTTTAAGAACCTCTTTTTTAAAACATTTGGACAAATATTCCTTCCTTGTTCTAAAAAAAAAAAACTACTCATTATTCAGTTATCTCTTTCTCTTATCACGAGAGCTTATGCACTAGCTGGTGACCTTCAGCCTCTCATTTCAACCAACTGAAGGCGTCGGTGACCAGGAAGTCCAAATGTCAGAGATATGTCCATTAAGAGAGGACCTACGAGATAAAATAGACCAGCGATTTATCCATTACGAGAATACAGTGAAAGTCAAAGAGGTCAGAGATCTTTCAATTAGACAGTATCCGGGAGGTCAGAAAGGTCAGTGGTTTGTCTGATAGATCTAAAATGTCTGGGATTTGTCCATTTGGAAAAAGCTGCTAAGCTCTGAGAGATTTAGGATTTTTCAATTAGCACAGTGCACGGAATATCATAGGTCAATAATTTGTATTTCCATAGCATTTACTAGGGGTACAAAAATCAGCGATTTATCTATTATGAAAGTGCAGGAGATATCAATGAGAGCAGCGATTTGTTTATTAAAAGTGCTTGGGAAGACAAAGAATTCAGCAATTAGTCCGGCACAATACCCGAGATTTCTTGGAGATCCGATATCATTCCATTTGCTCAGTAAAAGGTCAGAAAGGTCAGTGATTTATCCTTTGTTTCTGTGCCATTTCTAGATCCCTGAAACTTGCTCTGGCCACAAGACAAGGCGATGGGGAAAATCACCAAATAGAAATCATAGAGGGGAGGAATTTCGGGAGTATAGAGTCGAGGGGACATAGAACCCAATAGTACATGACCCGTATGACAAGGGTACAACCAGTTGCTACGCATTAATACCGTATTAATATATTGCGTGGCACTAAAAGGTGGACTATTGCGGAAGATAGAATCTTATATGTTTTTGGTGCCCGCAAAGGAACACATCTAAGGCCCGGATTGGAGACGTCGCAGCCTTCCTCCTCGATTTGACGAAGGAAGCTGCTGGGATTTAACAGCGACGGTGCAGTTGTTCAGTTGTCAATGTGTGTTTAACGAGACAGTAACATGAGTAGATAGAGACATAAAGACAACTAGGAAGGCTGGCAGACACAGAGATAAATCACAGCTATAATAGTAAAATTAAACGAGTAAGGGGGATAAAAGTAGGAAAATAGGATAACATATGGGAATTGCAAAATAAATGTCCTAAACCCAAAATGCTGGGCTAAGATGAGGAATCCAAATCCTCCTGGAATACATTCGTCCAAAAATCACAAGACTCAAAACTGCATTGGATTACAACCCGCTCCCCTTGAGCTGATAGAGTGGCCTATGTTTCTACACACGAATCGTTGTTCTGATATACGAACTCGTTCGTAGAAGTCCTTAAATGCGTTGTCAAGTACCCACCCCACATCAAACAATGATGCCATTTCCGGCATTTGTTCTAATCATCAGTATTCTTTTTATTCTCTTTATCTATTTCCTTCTTTCCCTTTCTAGTCATCACTAATTTGATTTGCCTATTATAAGTCAAGTTTCTCCTATTTTCGAGGAGTCATTTAAAACGTTAAGGAGAGTTATGCGCTCCATGGTTGGAACCCCCTTTGCAATACTCTCTTTTTGATTGTCGTGTTATCCACCTCGCACACATTTCAATTCTCTTAGCACCTCATTCGAGTAATCTATTGAACGCTCCTTGTCTTACACCCACAGAGTATAGTACAAAATATAAACTAAAGCACTCTGTTTTACTACGAGATGCATTTAAAGAACATCAGAAAATCACCTGGACTCCGAAATGAAGTTAGCACCTATACAACAACTCCACTGATTTCGATTCCTCCTCGAAACCTTAGTAGATTTCTAAGATATACTGAGGTATTTTGAGCCATTCCACCAGCCGTAAACCATGCCTCCATCACGTGACAAACAACGCACTTACATTTAGCACAATTTGATATCGAAAATATGGGTCTATACTCTCTACTAGTTCTCCTTCCGCCGGACACTCCCTTGAAAGAAGTACCATTCACATGAGACGCTCGGGATGCCCTGGCAATACTTCGATTTGGTAGCTACCCAAAAGTTAACACCTACAATAACACATCTCTTAGACTTTCAAAAACATAAGCTCACGTTGTCCCTATAAACCAAACACGATTTGGCTCATATTCACAACATTCGTAACTTTTTACATTTCTCAGACAACTCTACTGATAACTAAGTGCTGGACAGAATTGCCAATGAGATTTTAAGGAACTTCCGACATAATGCTCCACGGAAACCCACGAATCCAAAGAAAACCCCAAGGTGATGAAATATATTTTATAAATAATAGTAAAATTAATGAAAAGTGAGAGATTTATTTTCCTTTTCTTTTGGAATTCTCCCTAAGTGTTGAGAACTCACCATACTCTCTTCCAAAGCCCTGATTAATTTCTTTCTGAGTTCCCTTAAACTACATTCCATATTGTTTCTCGTAATGGATTGTTTGGAAAGTAATCTATCTTTTACTGTTTCTACTCTCAAAGAATGTGTATTCTGTTTTGATCCAATTTATTTGGGAGAATATCCATTTTACACATGCAGATAAATTCGGAATATTATTAAATTTATCATCAAATTCTTCAAAGGCAAATATTTGTAGTCAAACATTAGGTAGATTATGCAATCTAGTAATTACCTTTTAATTTTATTAATCTATACTTCTCTTCATAATCTCCAGCTTCTATGCCCTTGGTCCTAGCTTAGCTTCTAAACAAACTTTGGAGCTTTTGAAATAATTACTACCATTTATAAATTCTCTTTTTCTGTGAGAGTAACAATGAATTTCGTGGTTTACATACACATTAAGAGTTTAAATAACAAATAATTTTTTTAGCTAAAATTGAGCCAACATTTGTCCTTTCCATTTAATAATATTATAGTTTTTAAACTTGCATGAATTTATATTTTTCAAAGTTGAAGGTAGGAACGATGCTAAAGAATTCTAGGTGTTATAAAGAGGAATGTTTCATATAAAAGCAAAGAGCTGATTTCTATGGTTGTGATAGAACGAGTTGAATCTGTGTTAAATTCAACTCCTATCCCATATTAGTTAAAACCTCGAGGAGGCCCACGTGCATCTTCGATTCGAGGCTTGGAGTCTTATCAACAGCTAACGGACGCCAATGTTTAAACAAGGAGGTTATCGTCCCCCCCGTTCGCCCCCATACGCCGACCTCGCCAGATCGAGTTAGGCTTATGGACAGATAAGGCATTTTTCTCCGGCCCAGCTGTGCGTTCCCTCGAAGCTTCCACCCCATTCTCCCCCACGCCAAGGAGATGTCCTGGCTATTTATATGGAAACTTTACCACTAAGATCAGATTGGAGATCCAGATTTTCGTCGCGAAACATCACCACGACCCTCTCTTCCTTTGTGCGCCAAGGGACCTCGACCTCGAGATTCACCATCACTTGTCCAGAAGGAGGACAATATTCCTTGAGTGCCAAAGGTTCGAGCCTTTAGTGACGCCAAGTCCCCAAGGCATCCTCCCCCTGTTGTTCAAGGAGAACAGCATTAGAACAGCCATTGTTCGTTTTGAGCCCTTCGCCAAGAAACGGTTCTCATCCCCCCCCTGTTGTTCAAGGAGAACAGCATTAGAACAGCCATTGTTCGTGAGCCCGTAGACAAGAGACGGTTCTCATCCCCCCCCCCCTTTGTTCAGAAGAGAACAACCTAGAACAGCCATTGTTCGTCAAGCCGTTCGTCGAGTAACGGTTCTCCTTTCCAAGACGCCACGTCAGGATCCTTTTATCCCCCCCCTTCGGCTGGAACTCGCCAGCGGACCGAATATTCCTTCAAGTACCTTCCACTGCACCCTAATGAAGTTACGTAAGCCAAGCGTCACCTTTTGAGTATTGATCCCTTATTTGTCAATTCTATCCTGTGCTTTAAATGGTTTATCGAACCATCCCATCTCTTTAACTCCATATTTGTTTTACCTTTTTTGATCCCTTAAATCCTTGGATTAGCCCGAGTCTCCACGACCCTTTCCATTCTGTTTGTCAATATTTTCCGTTTTTGTGTTTGCTGATAGTTATTATTAATAAAACTCTATTTTATTAATGATAGCAATATTATTATCCTTGAGCTCAGTTCCACTTCTTAAGCATTTTGAAGATACATAATATCGGCCGCCAGACAGTAAAAACGCACTCTAGAGATAATTAAGGAAGTTCCCTCAACGAATAGTGATATATGGTATATCGTCGGGAGTCATTCTACGACATATATATATATATATATATACTATTTAATTTGGTATCAGGTGTGTAAGGTTTAACGCTATATCTTTGCAAACACTGGTCTCAGTCGAGTAAAGCATAGTGTTATTCGTTATAATAATAGAATATAGTAGTTCCCTTTTGTTTTAACGATTGCTATCCCCTTTTTTTTGAAACTTAAGAAGCTGGAGTAGCTCAAGGAACGGTTATAATAATTTGTTTGGTTTTTTTGTGATTTTAGTCAGTGGTTATTTAGATTGAGAAACCAAGTACGAATAGGTCAGTGCCCATATTTAGGTAGGCTAATTCTATAGAGGCATAATTCTTGTTGCAAGGAATTTTAATTGGTTGACGAGTGCGCCCCCAAGTGCAAAGATGACTCCGTTCGAAATCTTTAAAGCGCAAGGAGAGTCCTGCGGACTTTCCGGAAAAGAACTAATTAAGTACATTCAAGAGGAGCAAAGAAGAGAAAGAGAGGAACGGATAAGACAAGCTGAGCTTCAGATTGAATTAGCTCGGATTAAAGCAGAAGTTCAAAGAAAAAAGGTAGAAAAAGAAAGAGAAAGAGAGGAACGGGGAAGAGTAATCCAACGAGAAGAACGAGAAAAAGAAATCCAACGAGAAGAAAGAAGGACGGACTCGCGCTCCTTCCCAGGAAAGCTGACAAAGTTTCCGAGCCCCGTAAAACCCCAAAACTTCTTTCCCCAAAACCAACAACGGGACTCCAAACCTCCCGTTAAGACTTCTCCTCCATCTCTCTTCCCGAAGCGACCAACCATATGCTTCACCTGTGGTGTAGAAAACCACATTAGCTGGAATTGCCCCCAAAATTCTAGGCTTAAAAGCGGACCAGCCCACCAAGTTCACCAGATTAATGCGACCCCGGCTCCCCCGGTGGTGCAGACCCAAGCAGAAACTTCTCCCCATCCGTCAGGCCACCAGGTAAATTTTTTTTTTGATAAAAGTTCAGCGGGAACTTTGAAATATGAGGAGGGCAGCGTGGACAACTGCCGAGTATCGACTCTCGTCAGGGACACAGGATGTACGTGCTTTATCGTGTCCGACGAACTCCTCCCAGTGGCCTCTAACCACGAAAAATTTGCGGTGGTACGTGACTACCTTGGGCGGGCGAACAGATTCCCCGTCGCTAGATGTTACCTGCAGTGTCAATATTATAATGGCTGGGCTGAAGTCATTGTAGCACCCATAAAATTCTGTTCCGTACTTATAGGACAGAGCCCCCAAGTAAGTTTCGACCCTGTGTTTCAGGCCGCCCTTCCTCAAGGCCGAGATAAGAAAGAAGCCCAGGAGCCCGTCCCCATCAGAACCCCGATACCGTCCGATTTCTCGGAGACCCCTAACCAGGACTTTAGGACGGAAAATGAGGAGTGTGAATCACTAACACCCTTAGGTGATAAGGCCCCAGACAAGGACACGGAGACTGTCCCTGGACCCCAAGAAATAAAGAACCCCCAACGCGCCCATGGAGATACCTTCGTAGAACTGGACGAAGCATCGGCGCTTGAAGAGGACTGCCCCGCGGAGTCCCTTAAGGTAATCCAGACAGTGTGCATCCAACCTGATGCCGAGTACCCTCCTCCTTTTCTACCAGGCGAGTCTTTGGAACCCTCTGACCTGGATAGTGACGCGCAGCTGACACCACGTCAGAAGAGTCAGCTCCAGGAACTAATTAAATGGAATCACCATTTATCCACCCTATTAGCTCTTTTCGAGCAACTGCGTGAAAATGGCCTCACCATTGGCCCCAGCAAATGCCAGTTTGCCCACGAAACCATCAATTATTTGGGTTTCAAAATAGGACAAAGCAAGTCAGGTCCCCACGAGAACAAGATTAAGGCAATCGCCGACATGCCCCTCCCGATTACAAAGAAGCCATTAAGATCGATCCTAGGATCAGCTTCTCCCTATCAGCGATTTGTTCCGAATTTCGCTGCAATTTCGGCCCCCCTATGCCCCCTTCAGGAAAAGAATTTCTCCGATCGTTTACGTTGGAATGATGTCGCTGTTTCCCAGTCTAGTCAGCTCAAGAGTAAGTTCATTTCTGCCCCCATTTTAAAGTAGCCCAACCCGGAAAAATCCTTTGGGATTATGAACGACGTGAGCAACGAGGGCATTGGAGGTGTACCCCTTCAATACGAGGATGACAGAACGAGTCATCCAGTTGCATATGCTAGCCATCTATTATTACCACGCGAAAAGAGATATGCCACTAGAGAAAAGATAGCTCTATCAATTATCTGGGTCATAGACAAATTCAAGCTGTACTTGATATGTAAAGATTTTCAAATAGGAACCGACCACCGTCCGTTAGCCTATATTAGGAATTTGAGACACTCAAACGGCCGCATCATGCGCTGGAGTTTACTCTTGCAAGAGTATCAATTTAAAATAAATTATATCAAAGGTTCCGATAACCAGGTCGCTGACGCACTCAGTAGGAATGCGTTACCGAATAGCGTAGAACAATTGTATTCATAGTATTAGTGTCTCCATGTAGGTATATACCGTCTTGTACGACTTAATTTAAGATTCTTTTGTAATATAGTTAATTAATGTATATGTCTGAATTTTGTAACGCTCAATGTCTAATTTTTTTTTATGTATATATATTTGTTCTTATTAATTTACGTATAAATTATTTTGTCCCGTATGTACTAAGTTTATATCATTTCATTGTTCCATGCCTTTTTTTTTTTTATTAAGTTGTATTAAAGGTTATTTTCCCCTGTAATCTAAAGATCAAAATAATCATGTATTGAGGTAATAATAGTTAGGTGCAGGAAGATACGGTTGGTACAAGAAAACGAGTTCCCTACAACGGAGCTCTATCGTTGTCCCTTCTCTCTTTTTTTTTTTCGAAGTGACAACTTCCCCTGGAATGGAGGGGTGTGATAGAACGAGTTGAATCTGTGTTAAATTCAACTCCTATCCCATATTAGTTAAAACCTCGAGGAGGCCCACGTGCATCTTCGATTCGAGGCCTGGAGTCTTATCAACAGCTACCGGACGCCAATGTTTAAACAATGAGGTTATCGTCCCCCCCGTTCGCCCCCATACGCCGACCTCGCCAGATCGAGTTAGGCTTATGGACAGATAAGGCATTTTTCTCCGGCCCAGCTGTGCGTTCCCTCGAAGCTTCCACCCCATTCTCCCCCACGCCAAGGAGATGTCCTGGCTATTTATATGGAAACTTTACCACTAAGATCAGATTGGAGATCCAGATTTTCGTCGCGAAACATCACCACGACCCTCTCTCCCTTTGTGCGCCAAGGGACCTCGACCTCGAGATTCACCATCACTTGTCCAGAAGGAGGACAATATTCCTTGAGTGCCAAAGGTTCGAGCCTTTAGTGACGCCAAGTCCCCAAGGCATCCCCCCCCCCTGTTGTTCAAGGAGAACAGCATTAGAACAGCCATTGTTCGTTTTGAGCCCTTCGCCAAGAAACGGTTCTCATCCCCCCCCTGTTGTTCAAGGAGAACAGCATTAGAACAGCCATTGTTCGTGAGCCCGTAGACAAGAGACGGTTCTCATCCCCCCCCCCCCTTTGTTCAGAAGAGAACAACCTAGAACAGCCATTGTTCGTCAAGCCGTTCGTCGAGTAACGGTTCTCCTTTCCAAGACGCCACGTCAGGATCCTTTTATCCCCCCCCTTCGGCTGGAACTCGCCAGCGGACCGAATATTCCTTCAAGTACCTTCCACTGCACCCTAATGAAGTTACGTAAGCCAAGCGTCACCTTTTGAGTATTGATCCCTTATTTGTCAATTCTATCCTGTGCTTTAAATGGTTTATCGAACCATCCCATCTCTTTAACTCCATATTTGTTTTACCTTTTTTGATCCCTTAAATCCTTGGATTAGCCCGAGTCTCCACGACCCTTTCCATTCTGTTTGTCAATATTTTCCGTTTTTGTGTTTGCTGATAGTTATTATTAATAAAACTCTATTTTATTAATGATAGCAATATTATTATCCTTGAGCTCAGTTCCACTTCTTAAGCATTTTGAAGATACATAATATCGGCCGCCAGACAGTAAAAACGCACTCTAGAGATAATTAAGGAAGTTCCCTCAACGAATAGTGATATATGGTATATCGTCGGGAGTCATTCTACGACAATGGTATATAATTCTTAAGTGTTCTTTTCGCTGGAGATCAAAATGCAAGATGTGCAGCGGCTGAATATACCTCTTACAACAATTCAGGTAGAAACATCGAGACACTTTTCGACAGACAGATTATGATGATAATCGGACCCGATTTCCTTACACACATAACTAGGACGACAGCCACAAAACGCGATATAGTTTTTACTAGTATCAGGTTTTCTTTCAGCTATTACATTGAACTAGGCCCTATTATTCCGAGCGATTACCAGGCTATTACAATTATAGCAGTAAACCCCAGCCAAATACCAATCCTTGAACGCAAAAGCTACAACCGAGCGAACTGGGAATATTACAGTACCAATCTCTCAAATTACATCCCCGATTCGTTACATGATGCAAACTTAGAAGAAATAGATGAAGAGCTGGATAAACTTACGAATTACGCAATCGTCGAGGTTTGAGTGAGTGGGTAATCCCAGTCCCACTTCCTGGACATACATTTTATTACCGCACCGAGGTGAAGCGGAGGTGAAGCGTATCCAATACACCTACCTTAGCCACTTCCGGTGAATAAGAATAACCCCGGTGCGAACCCTTTTGATCAAAACTAAGATGATGATCCCCTGAGTGTGTTCCCCACTCAGTAAAAGCCAACCATGGGTGGGTCGGTGGAATATTGAGATTTAAGCAGGTGGATTGCTTAATAATTGCCAAAGGATCGTCCAAATTAGTTAAACACACAGACACAAAAATAATCTTTAATGTACATGAATTTGAAATAAGCAACAGCGTATATAAATATAAATAGGATTAATCTTGCACTGAATAAATAAGTCTACAAAATGTCGTGGGGATTACTTGCAGATTACTCACTGGGATGTTTGCGTCCTAATGACACCAGACAGAACGAAGGGAATATTATTATCGAGCTAAACACTGAATTAAGTAAGCACTTCTAATATTCAAGGGTATGGGCTCGGGATGAGAATTCTAGTTCACAAATAAACTGGTGAAGTTAGGGGAGGGGATAATTCAATTAAGGATACCTTTGAGTTCGTAAGTATTTTTGAAGGGGGGCGGTGAAGATCTTCTTCTGGTGACTATGATCGCACCTAGTCCGGCCATCTGAGGTTACCGAATGAGAGGGTAATCCTAGACCGGTGATATGCTGATCCTTTGCCGGATCACGAAGGTGAGCCCCACGGTGACTCAAATCGGACTTCTTCCTTGAAGTACCTGTCCGATTATTGGCTCCTGGAGTGGGTAGCCAAAACCGATTACCTAGCTACGTCTAGGGTAATCTGCAGAGGGAGGTCTTGTGTAACCTCAGACTCTGAAGGGAGGACGGGGGGGGGGGGGGGCTGCGAGAAGTTTGGCACCTACAAGTACCGTGACGGCAACAACCAATTCCCCGAGAAGTTCCTTCCTTGCAGAGGGCGAACGGTTTCCTATGTTGATTGAGTTTCACACACTCGACGTAGGTCCAAGAGCTTCTGCCTGATTCCAGGGAGAAGTCTTCCTTTTATTTCTCTCATGAGCAGAATCGAGAGAGAGAATCGAATTCTCGTAAAATCCGTATCATCGCGCGAAAGACCTTTTTTCATCTTTGGGCCGACGGTATTTCTTTCACGCCTTCGAACCATCTCGGAGTTTACGGCGGTGCGAAAAAAGCCGACGGATAATTCGAGGCGAGAGGTGCATTTTAGGGATACAAGAGGGCGCGCAGCTTTGTGTCGTAGTGTTTCTGCGTACACCTATGTACGCGGTATTTAGACTTCTACAGTAATTGAAGCCGATTTAAATATCATTCGCCGTATTAAATATTTAACTCTCTTAACCTCCCCTGGTCCCCTCCCACGAGAGCCCTGGCCCAAGAATATAGGGACTTGTTCAATGTAGTAGCGTTAACAGGCTCCAACCACAATGCCCACAGAAGACTAAGAGAAATTAAAGACGAACTACAGATGCTAATCACGGACCAAAAAACACTACTATGGGACAGACTAATAGACAGGCTCTCATAGCAAAGGACTCACACTTCTGGCAGACAGTAAAACGTCTAAAAGGAAAACCGCCATATACAAAATTCACATTGTACACAAGAATTACGGAGACGCAAGAGATTGAAGAAAACTTTTAAATTTTCGGGTCTTCAATTTTTAAAATTACCCCAGAAGAAAATGACAATTACGATCTCGAATTTGAAGCAGACTTAATACAACGATTAAACAGTCAAATTCATGAAACCTGCTCATCATTGTGTGTCCCAGGAAAGATTAATGGAGGACTATGACAGCAAAATAACTGCCCTAGAACTCTCTGTTACTTTAAAGTCCTTTCGTCAAAGAGCACCGGGATACTCGGGGCTGACTCGCGAGAATTATATCCAGGCCCCGCGTAACATTTGGAGTGGCCTACTTAACATTATAAACGCCGCTCTGAACACAGGCTATTTTCCCGACCAGTGGAAATTGGCCAAAATGATATTTATCCCTAAAGCGGGGAAGCCCCCGGACAGCCCTGCCAGCTTTTGACCGATATCTCTCTTAGAATTTGCCGACAAAGTCTTCGAGAACATATTGGCTAACAGAGTCAACTCTTTTCCTGTTGAGGCCAACTTGCATAACGAGCAGCAACGCGGCTTCAGAAAGATAAGAGGGACTAACACGGCACTAGCCGTCGTCATCAAAAAGCTAGCTTAAATCAAGGCAGATAAAAGGCATGCCGACATGGTGCTCCGCCATGTCAAAAAAGCTTTAGACAAGGTTTGGAAAAGAAGCCTGCAATATAAGATCCTGAAAATAGGCCTTAACCCCATACTTGAGAGGATTTTGTGCGACTACATAATGGAGAGGAGAGCATACATACAAATCATGGAACATACCGGCCCCAAATTCGAACTCGAATCAGGGGCCCCTCAAGGGAGCTGTATCAGTCCCCTAGTATACAACATTTATACACGAGACCTACCACAACCACTCTCCGAGGGTTCGATATACGTTCAGTTCGCTGACGATATATCGCAAATTTGTACCGCCGCTTATGTTCACAGGGAATTTATGGCGTGAAACACGGCTGGGGAGATAGCTAACATCAACTCCTTCGAGAGAGGGATAGAAGATATCAACCAACGCCCCAAAATATAAAATAATTCCGATGTTTCGTAAGACCTTCAACGATATACGTGTGGACGGGGAGCGAATCCATTACTGTACGGAAGGAAGGTTCTGGGGCTCAAGATCACCACCACCACGAGTCATATCAAGCGTGCAGTCCCGAATAGCAAGAGAGATCTGAGGGAATTTTATAGGTTTTGTGCCTTAAATAAACTCAAGATATTCAATGCGTGCATTCGCTCGAGGTTCCTGTACCCCCATCCCCCAATGCCGCTCCATAACAAACCGGTGCTTATCATCACAAACACCCTAAGGAGAGAACACAAAAGACAGAGGGAGCTCCACGACTCGATTGGATTATCTCTCATCAACGTGGCACTCCACGAGAAAAGAAAGAGGATCTGGCAAGTCATTGGCAGCCGCCTGGTTCCCCCGAGTTCTCTCGTACACACTTAGACATCGAGGTCGCTCGACAAATAAGACCATTTAAAAGCAGCAAGGCACTGACAGACGGCGACGTCACTCCAAAATACATGTGACAAAGACGACAAAGTACAATCAAATGACTAAGGTAGTGTTCGGGATTCTTTAGTAATTAATCATACCTATAATGTAATCAAAATTTTCGATCTAGTTAACTCAAATTAAGTAATTCATCACTCACTTCTTAAGCTTTTCCAAAAACTTATAGCGGGATAAAACTTGCCCCCCCAAAAGACTTGAATGCCTCCAAATTTGATGTAATTAAATTAACCAGATTAATTTAATTATTATAAACTATAAATTTTATAGTTTATAAAATAAAAACATACGAATAAATCATAACAATCCTAAACTACCAGTGAACTTTTTATTCTGTCTCCCACACCAATACTATTCTTTAACTTCACCCTATTTCACCACTTTACTCTCTCACTAATATAACTCTCTATCTATACTTTTCACCAAATATTTAAGGCCAAGTCCATGGTATATAATTCTTATAAAAGACGTCATCTGGAATTATTTGATAAGGCTTGGGCTAACTATCTGACGCAAGGCTTAAATCTGAATGAAAAGGTTCAGGATAGGGTTACTAAGCCTATCCCAGGATAGGTTAGAGTTGAAAATCTTTTCCGTTAGGCCTAGATTCCTTAGGGAGGATGGTCGCAAGTCAGGTCGCGAACGACTCTACATCTCACTGTGTCGGTCGTTCCCCGTTTTGCTTCTTTTTTGTTTTTTGTCTATAACATCGTAAGTATTCGGCCGATACTCTGCTAGACTAGACTAGGCTATAATATGCTATGATCTGTTAGGCAAGCTTAGAATAGGCTATACTATGCTAGACTATTATAGGCTATGCTATGCTATGCTAAGATATAATGTACAAGGGTAAGATAAATATGCTAATTTAGGCTATAAAATGCTATGCTAGGATAGCATATAGTATTTTAGGCTAGACAATACTAAGCTATGTTTGACTAGAATATAATAGGATAGTATAGACTATACTTGTCTAGGATAGTTAATGCTAGGCTAGGTTAATCTATGCTAGGTTATGCTAAGCTATGCTGAGCTATACTAGGCTAGATAGGGCTATGCTATGCTATGCTAGGGTAGGCTAAAGTATAATAGTCTAGGGAGGGCTATGCTCTGTTATGCTAGGATATGCTAGGTAATACTATATTAGGCTACGATAGGCTAGCTAACTAATGCTATAATAGGCTAAGCTATGCAAAGTTATTCTAGTATAGGGTATGGTATGCTATACTAGTCTAGGATATACTAAGCTAATCTATAATATGATAGGCTCGGTTATATTATGTTAGGTGTGGTCATAGATCAGAACACGCGACTTTTTGGTCAGCAGACCTTGTTTCTCTGGCATTTCTTGCGATATGAGGTCTCGCGTTATCTTGATGGAAGATCACTCTTCTTATATTAATTAATGGTGAGCTTTTTTTCAATTGGTATATGTTAATAATTCAACTGAGCATAGTAGACCTATTTTGGTGAGAGTTGGATTGGGGTGAAGAAGTTCAAAATGGATTATACCATTCATATCAAACCAAAAGTAGGCAAATCTTCCGCGGATGAAGTCCCTGTTCCGGTTAGGTTATTTTGTTTTGTCTTTCCCCAGGACTAATCCATTGTCTAGAACGTTTAATATTACTGTACATTATCCACATTTGTCCTGTAACAGCCAAACTAAAAAATGATTCACTTTTTTAGTCGAGAAAGGAAAGATGAACAAATGTTCAATCCAATGCCCCAATCGTGAATGGAATGAGTTGAATGTAATATTTCAGCAAATTTTTCACCCATTACTTCACATTTTCTTCTGCTATTATTTTAAAATATCTTTCTTAAATTCCAATCGTCATCGTTTTATAACTTACTATGTCGGTCCGTAGTTCGGTCGGTCGGTCGGATGGTAATCATTTTACTTTTCAATGAGTATTTTGGCAATAACATCGTAACTATTCGGCCAATTATAACGAAATCTCAAACCCTTATGTTATCTAACATTCTCTTCCGAATGATATAATTGCCAAGGTCATCTCAAGGTTAATCCGGAAATTATTTAAAGAAAACTAACCATGGGTCAGATTGCCCTACTTGTTGAAGTAATAATTGAGAGCACGCGACTTAGGTATATTCACCTTGTTCAGACTAACGTCTGCCGAGTGAAAAAAAATCCTACTTTACTTATGGGGTAACCTTAATACATAAACCTTTAGATCAAGTAGAGTACTTACTGGAGCTTTAGACCCTTGAGCGTGTGAATGAGCACCTAAATCAGTAGTTCGGTCCGTAAAAAAGAGGTTCCATTGTGGTGTGTTTTATGGGAATAAGGATATTGCCTTATCTGGGTAAGAAAGTGTCTGCAAATTTTATAAGCAATGCCAATTTTTTAATATTAAATTATTATTATCATTATTATTATTATTATTATCATTATTATTATTATTATTATTATTATTATTATTATTATTATTATTACAGCCCTTTTTATCAATAGTATTTGAAACTAATTTGGTTTCGTCTTCGTTTTCAGTCTCCCATCAGTGAGACTCAATCTTCCCCCATTCGGCATCATTTGCACTGTGGGAGAGTAAAAAAATAAGAAAGAAGAAAATGAACAAAAAGATACGATATCATTCAAAACATGAACAAGGACTTGATAAAACCCTTAAGATACAAGAAACTACAAAGAAAAAATCAAAATTACACAAGAAACCCTAAGGGCCCAAATAATCAATTCTAATCAACAAAGTGAACTCGCCGAATTGAACAAACATTAAACAGAAAACAAAGAATAAAACCAGAAAATACATTGGAAATATTTTGGCCGAACCAGAAAAAGATGCAACAGGAATTCATTATAGTCAGAGACAACTAAGAGGAAAATCAGACATGATTATAGAATTAGATGTTAAGATCGGTACAGTATAGTCAAAAACAACAACAATATTGTACAGGACTGCACTCAAATAGCAATACCATAAGCCGAGTGGATACTGTATTGGTCTGTCAACGTCGCGGTACCGGGTTTGATCCTGTCAAGAGCGGACACAAACATCAACGCTCGTACAGATCTGGCTACCAATTGGTGGACGCGCTGTGCTCAGCTCTGTACTGGGGAGGGTAGATCTTACTTTACACCTGTCAACACACACATAGCCAATTACAACACTGCTTTCTTTCCTCTCCCATCTTCGCAGCACAACACACGCACACATGCACACCTTCTATTCCTAGGAATCCTGGCGATGGGTATCTATATCCACATAACTCTGACGCGGAACAAGTCACCCCGGGGCGACGAAGGTTCCACTTGAATGTTGTTTGGTGTCAAAAACATAATACTTCATGGCACCTTTCCCCAAAGAAGAGCGGCTCTTGGTGCCCAAGGGGCTTACCAGCGATTGTCATACTGACCTTTATGTCTATTTCATTATCCGGTCAGATAAAGACAAGAAAAGCTCTTATTTGCAGGAGAAATTATTGTGTGGATGCTAAGTTTGCCTCTTCGCTGACATTCTTAACCAAAACACAATTCTAGAGGACTGGAAAGATGCCATACTAATTCTGGAAGACTGGAAAGATGCCACACTGATTCTAGAAGACTGGAGAGATGCCATACTAATCCTAGAAGACTGGAAAGATGCCATACTAATTCTAGAAGACTGGAAATATGCCATACTAATTCTAGAAGACTGTAAAGATGTCATACTAATATGGTCACACAAAAAAGGACACCAAGTGATTTTCCAAACTCCAGACCAATCACCCTTATCTGATTTCTCCCCATTTGAGCGACTGCAATTTGGGACTGAATTGAGGATTTTCGATTCGGTTCCCTCAAAATCCCATCATTTAGAAGTGAAGAATTTCGCTGTATCTGATTTCCCGAACCGCAGTTTTTTGTATTTCTCTTAAGGCTTTTATGTAGTTCTCCCCCCCCCCCTCTAGAAGGGAATCGAATATAACATGGGCATACATGCTGCAGGTAACATCCCGATGTTTACGTGCCCTTCATGCCTCAACGAGTGCATATTAATCTGAAGATATATATCTTCCACACATCTTCACTTCACCCTGCTTCACCAATTTCTTTGCAGATTTTCCCCTAAAAACCTTCTGGTTGAGATGCCCTCGTTCTTCTTCAGTTCTTAGCCTTAAGTAACAACAACAACATCGTCCCCAGCATCCCTTCCCCTCCCAACCCACCCATCCTTACCCCGTTGGATTACACCCGTGTTTTCCCATCCACATTGGTATCATCATCGACATTTCAGGCTTCGCTCTCAATCCTGTGAGCTCCGATCTAACGTCCAGGAGAATTGAGCGTCCCCTTGTCTCTAGTGCCCCAGCACTCTATCTTATTGGACATACGGTCTTTTCCCTCCCAGGCATTTTCACTTCACCTAACTCTACCGCTTTTTCAAGCTCAATTGCCCGCAGGGGGTATCAGATGTAACATGGTCAATCATACTGCAGCTGACATCTGCAAGGTTACTTGACCTCCATTACCTCAATACTCGCAAAAAGATACAGGGCTAGGTATCTTCCACGCCTTTTCACTTCCTCTAATTCACCACTTTCTTTACAAAACTCTACTTACAAACTTTCGGCTGAAGAGTCCCCTGATAGTCTTCGATTCACATTTAGAAACGAATCTCTTTTTAAACTGACCGTGGAGTGGTCAAAAGAAACTTTCCTAAGGACCGAACTCCTCGATCTGGAACATTTTTTTAGGAATAGAAAGCGTGTGTTGATCTAATTCCGACAGCCGCTGGTCGTAATGGCGAACATCGATCCTTATATATTTTCTGTTTTCAGAACGAACCATTTATTTCCCTCCCGGTCCTCATAAATAGATGGCGGTCCACGAGTTCGCTCCTTTTTTTAATTCCTCCCATCGTTGGAGTCACCCTTATCACGCTACTGGATAAGTGAATGGGCGCCAATTTCTTTGATTACTCTTTTTAATTTATTTGGACCAGAGTAATGACGGCAATGCAGTTTGAAGACTCGCGTTTGTGATTTTGCGTTAAACTGTAGCTTGGCGCGATACGGCGCGATTCAGTCTCAAATTGCCTTCCAAATCCAAAACCACAACAATTTATTTCCTAAAATAATAATTGATTTTGGACGCAATAAAGTTTTGTATAGTCCTTAGTTCAGAAACAATGGCTTCTTTAAGCTTGGGATTGGTTTTTGACTGTCCGTTCACTTATAGTTTTTTCTCTCGGTTTTAATATACAGCAGAATTGACATTATTTATGAATGTTTTCGAGCGAAATTTTATCTAAAGCTTTAAAAATATATATATTTTTATCCTTTCTTTCTCTTCTTATTGATAGAGATGCGGCTTCTTTTAAATAAAAGTTGACATTCCATTAAACTATTATTTATTAAATTTTCCTAATTCCTTCTTTTTTTTAATGGACACATGCCGAACCCCTGTCCAAATTATTTAGTTTCCAGTGCGTTTTTTGAAGGAATACAGGGAATTCTCAATTACCGTAAAAACATTTCAATAAAAACTTTCCGTCTCTGAAAAAGGTAATGAAAAGGTTACTGGTACTCGATAATCAGGGCATGGCCTAAACCCCTTTAAGCCAATTTACATCTCCAAAACGATATTTCGAATCTTTAGAATTTTGAAGACTGATTTATCAAAATCTGTTTTAATATTCGATTATTTTTAATCTTAGATCGACTTCTAGCGTTATTACCGTTTATTTTCCTGAGCCATGTTTCGTTTACTCGGGTGACCTTAGTATAACTTTTTAATAAGCCTTTAATAGAATCTTGCTTTCTTCATTTTAGTATCCGTCTATTACATCTAAATTTCTATGGAATCTTAGTCAAATGGGCTTAAAACTAAATTCGCATTAACTTTGATTTCTCCACATTACATACTCGTAGCTATTATCCCCGCTGAGAAGTTTTGAGCATTCGGTGTATTAGCTTCTAAATTCTCATCTGAAATGAAAGGCTGAATCTTGGATTATATTTGCATAAATTAAAATAGTTATTGGTCCGTTTGTATCGCCTGTGCTCTCTCGCAGGATCTCTTTAGGTAGCGATAAACTCATTGTTTTTCCGAGTTCTCACTTGAAATCTCACTTTGTTCCTGCAATTTTCTTTCCTTTTTTTCCCATGGTAGCTTTAAAGTTGGAGTTTCTTGATGGTCTTATGTTAAATTCCTTTCTTTTATCTCGATTAATTTTGATTTCTTCTTATTTCGTGAATGGCCAGGCGGGGTACTATATGATATTTAAGGTTGTGGTTTTGGTAGATTGATTACCTTTGCAAAGATGCAAGTATAACTGGTTATAGTTATTAAGTATTTTCAAAGAATCACCCTCTCCTCCCTCTCCATCCACGGTGTTTGAACTACCGAGACGCTGTTTCAACTGCCAGCAGTTCGTACATGTGTTAATTTTGCCTCTGGTTGTAGTGGCTCCCACAGTGCCGCAGACAAAACATGTCCATGTTTCATTTGTAGAGGGAAGTCCTTTCGAATAGTGCCCCGTTGTGCTTGGACATTAGACACGCAGGCCGTCGAGTTAGGGAACAACTCTCTCCGGCGGGGTGGTTCTACTCCGATGTTCTCTGTAACGCTGGGAGGAACCAGCCCCCAAACCAGGCACTTGCTTATACTAAAGAGTCTTACTCCTATAATAATGCTCGTCGCCCTCCTATTCAGGATGTTCGGCATTTCGGCGCCTGGAGTGTCTCTACCCCAGCGGTAGCATGGTGGCGATCGGGGTGAGACATTAGCCGACATACATAATTATTTACTAGAGATTTCCATTTACTCAGGTGAAAATGTAACGAGTGACGACCCACCTAAGCTTCAGCGAAAGAGGACGGATTCGTCATAGGAAGCGTACTTGGTTGCTTGCAACCAAGGAGGTGGATATGCGCCCCTCCCCGGATGAGGGTTGTACTGTTCATCACGCTGGGGCAGAAGTACGGGTAGTGCCTGATGATCTGTCTCCAACCCCAATAGCCACTCAGCAGCCAGACGACCCAGCTTCTGAGAGCTTACAGGATGGTCGTGCCTTATCGTCTGAGTCCACCTCTGGTTCGAAAACTAAGCTCGACCACTTTGCTTCGTTTGATAAATAGAATATCAATGGTGCGCATATCGATCTTCCTTTGCAACGATTTGCTGGAAAGTCGATGCTGGATTTGCCATTTCGGCTGAGTTTAGAGCCCCCTTCTTCAGTTAAGCGAACGATTGTTCGAAATCCCTCTTCAACCTCTCTTTTTCTATCTCATCTACTGGTACTTTAACTCCTACCAGTTTTTCGCGTGGTTGGCGATCATTTTTGCCTCCGTATGGCGTTTTTGGACTGTCTAAAACGGCTTTACCAGTTACTTCTTCCGGACTCAGCAAAATAACCTCAGTTGTTTTTAATTTTTATATCCTGGTTGTGGGTACAGCAGACAGTGAGGTGCCTTAGTAGTGAAGTCTCGCTATTATACCCACCTGCTCTTCCGTACAGCTCCGTAGCCAAAAGTAGTGCGGGTCTTTTCATCCAAACTTTTAACTGTTTATTCCCTGTATCTCCCACCGTATCTAGTTGTAACCAAGATAAGACATACTGAATCTTTTAGGCCAAATTTACTCGAATTGTTAGGTGACTGTAATGCTCTTCAGCATTTTGGGGTCACGTTGGTTTTAATGTTAAAGATCGTACTGTTGAATCTCTTTAATGTCGAATCCTTTGTATATTCTTAACTCCGGCCATTTTAGTTCATATTATGTATCGATTTGTCCTTATGTTCCTCAGACTGTTTTTCTGATTTCAAATCATCTTTCCATGAGATTGATAATTTTACCATTGTTCTAGCATCTGATCGTCCTGGCCCTCAGGTCTCTCGTCCCTCGCAATGAAGGCAGGATGGGATGTTTTGGAGGAGCATCGTACACCGCCACTTCGTTGGAAGCTTATAGCGACTCTGACTGAGTGGTGGGCTTCTTAACGTCCCTTTTCTGTGATACTGCTGAGCGTACCATTCCAAGACTCTGTCATGGAGTCCGTAAATTATATGTGACATGGTGGAGCCGTGATTGTGCAGTCCTTGGTTCAGGCTAACAGATCTGCCCACTACCGGTACCATGACAACTTCTCCCCACGTAACCGGATTGAAAGGAATAGAACTAAAGCTATTCGCCAGAGGACTCTACAACATTTCCATCAAACTTCTTGACGAACTTATGTCTTTTCCATCTCCTCTTCGACTCCTCCCTCGAAGCTCTGGGATAGGATCAATTAGATTCGGGGCCAATATGCTGGTCATACTACTCCGGTGTTAAGTATGCAAGGAGTCTGGTATCCGATCAATTGTTGGTAGCTCATGCTTTGGCTCTTTATAAAGTTAGCAGTGTTAGTTGCTCCCCAGAAGAATGAACATATAACCTTTAAGGCCTGCAGAGAATCCTGCCATCCTGTTTTTTTCCACAACTTTTAGTCTCCATTACGATAAATTATTTACAGTCGTTGCATGCTGCTCTTTCACAGTGCGCATCAACATCTCTCGGCCTTGAGGAAGTTCATTCTAATTTTATCGGTTACATCCAATCCTGTACTAAATGTTTTTTATTAAAGATTTTAATTTAATCTGGATAACATATTCATATCCCTCCAGCTGGTGAGTTCCAGTGGTGTTGCCATTTACAAAAACAGCAAAGGATTCTCTGGATCCTAATAATTACCCTCCAATCGCATTAACTAGCTGTATTAGTAAATTGTTGATAAAAATTGTAAACTTTCGACTTAATTGATTTCTGGAGTCAAATGGTCTGTTGTCTCTTTTTAATGTGAGTTCCGTAAACAGCGAAGCACTGTGAACCTGCTTGATCGTTTGGAACACTTCTTACGGGAGGCCTTTGCCAAAGGACAACACGCTCTGCTGGTGTTCTTTAACATAGAGAAGGCTTATGATATTATCTGGCTCCATGATATATTACAAAAGTTGTACGACTTGGGTACGAGGGGCCTTTTCCCCAATTTTATTCTTATTTTTTTATTATCTCGTAATTGCAAGGTTCACATCGGTAGTGTTTACTCTGACACAAAGAAACAGAAGGAAGGTGTTGCACATGGCAGCGTCTTAAGCGTTACATATTTTTTATCGCTATTGAGGGTTTAATTATTTCTCTCCCAAAGGGAATTTGTTTCAGCCACTCTATTTGTGGATGATCTGGCACACTTCTTCGAATCCCTACATGTTCCATCGGCAGCCCGCCGCTTACAATTAACCGTTAACATAGTATCTACGCAAGCTCTTTTGAAAGGATATCGTCTTAGTTAATACAGCTAAGGCAATGCATGTATACATATTGGGAGGTGTTCATCCCTCCCATTTCTTGATTCGGAGAACTCGAGGATTGAATTTGTTACGGAGTTCAAATTCCTGACTGCAACCCTCGATTCTAAATTCACATGGTTATTCAACTTGCGGAACTTAAGGTTAAATGCTTGAACGCCCTTGATCTTTTAAAGGCTTTATCCCTTACGTCATGACGTAATTACAGACACACGCTGTGGATGTTGTACACCGCCCTTGTCCAATCTTGCTTATAATATGAGTGTCAAGTATACGCCTCGGCTTGCCCATCGACCTTAAGTTTATGAGACTGCATTTGAAATTTTGGGGTGCGTTTATCCAGCGGTGCTCTTCGCATATCACCTGTCAATGGTCTTTATGCCGATAGTGGCGTTCTGCCGCTTTCTTACCATAGATTGAATGTGTGATTGCGCTACCTGTTCCGCGTTCAGCAGATACCAACTACCACAGTTCACAGGTGCCAATTTGTGGCCGGGTCTGCAGTGCACTATGGCAGACTGCCGTCCATGTTCAGACCTCTAAGACTCAGAGTGGGTGACCACATCTCTTCTTGAGATGACTTTGCTGTACTTCCAACTTTGCCCATGTGCCCACGTTGTTTGGCCTCTCCTCCTCTTAACATATGTACTGGCATGTGGCATCTCATGCCTCCTGCCACGCATCCTTATGCCCAATTCATACTGATAGTTTCAAGTCAGACCGCGGTGTGGGTACAGCTGCTATTTACTCTGATGAGTCTCTACAGCTAACCCAGCCCAGGGAGTCTCGTTATTCACTGCTGAACTTTTAGTCTTTTGACTTATTTTTAAAAATGCCTTTCACCGATTTCATCCTTTTAGCCTTTCTAGATTTTTTTTTAGAGTACCTCCGTTCTTTTAACTCTCATAACCCTTTAGTGCAGGAGATCCAATCGTCGTTGATTTGACACCGTTCAAGGTATGAGGTTACCTTTTGTTGGACTCCTGGTTATGTGGGGAGCCATGTAAATGAGCGTACAGACGGGAGTCCGGTACAGCATCCATAGGTGTTCCTGTCCACTCTGCAGCTCTGTCATAGAGGCATTTCTTCCCAGTTCTTCGGGAATACGTGTTGGGTCTCTGGTAGAGGAGGTGGGATAGCTATATCAGTTTCAAAGTAAGTATAAGGAAATTCATTTGTCCATGGTCATCGATATATCAGAAATCCCGGTCCTTCGAGGAAGCTCTTTGCTCGGCCATTCACGGCTGACCCACGGCCACATTGTTTTAGCTGGGGACCCTCGTGTGGACCCGATGTGCCCTTACTGCGGTAGTGTAACCTCAGTATCCCACTTGCTCCTGGATTGTCCCGCTAATGCGACCCCTCGCAATTCTCATTTCACAAATATTTCTTATGTTCCGCACCCTCTCCGTCTGCGTTGTTTTAGCTGAGGATTCCTTTTGTCTCTCTCCATCATTAATTGTTTGTCTCGGTCTGGTCAATTCGCTCTATTATATATTTATTCTCAGATCCATCACCATTACTCTTATTTAAGTTTATGCTTGTTTTTAGATTCTTATATTCCTTTATTGTCATCGGATGTTTTACCTTTTTGTATTGTATCCTTGCGTCGCCGAGATAATATGATTAGTTTATTGGCCCCAGGCCACCTTCGTGTTAGTCCTTTGCCCTCTTCCGTCCCATCCCTAACTCTGCTTTCGAATAGAGTTTTAGCTTTTTCTTTCTTTATAGTTCTTATAATTATTTTATAAATGGCTGCCAGTGAAAATCCCTTGGGTTGGAAGGTATGGGAACTTTTATCCCTTTAAATTTTAAAGAATGAAATGAGGGAACCACTAACGTGAGGGTTTGAGGGAATGCAACTGGTACCTTCACTAGTACATAATTCACTGGTCTGGAAAATGGAATATTTTTAGGACACTTTATTAAACATTTTGTCTTTACGTCTGTGAAGGGGGTAAGGAATATGAAAGTCTACTTTAAGTAATAGTTTGCGATTAATTGATTTTGGTTTAGTTAAATTTTGGAATAACCACTTTCATTTGTTAGTTTCCATCCTTCTCTTCTACAGCACATTTCCTTAGTTTGTTCGTTCGTCTTTTCTTATTTGCTATGGTAATTTCATACATATTGCTAAATGCGTTTGACTAGCATTAATGTCGCTATTTATCATAGCATTCACTAGCACATTGTGTCTAAAAGACAAAGATTTCTGGAAAGAAAGACGCGAAGGATAGTTCACACAAACAGAAAAATTTACATTAATTGTGTCAACACGAACACCCCGTACTGTTACGGTTTTTACCGTTGTCCATAAAATGGTAATTCCAAGTTATATATTTTGTATCGCGGTTATCTCGTTGAGCATTATCGACCGTGCGCCCCGACTCGACGAAGCCGTCTGACATGGAGCGTGGCACTAAGGTTTTGGCCGGTAATTAAATTTTAGTTCTCACGTTTCAAGAGGTTTCTCGATCCTTATCTCAAGTCGTTCCAGACATCATTTGCTCGTAAGAGAAATGGAAAGCAGTTCCGTCTCTAATTTCAGGTTTAATTTCGGTTTTATTCCTTTGTTTTAGATAACTAATCCCGGGAGGAAAATTACCCCTCAGTACTTCTGTTGGTAAGCTTCGTGTCGATAAACTCCTTATTGACTCACAGACGCCCCTCTCCGCCAATGAGTACATTAAAACAGACGATATGTCAGCGTGGTGCGTGTGGTTGAGATACATACTTGCATCGACTGAGTCCAACCATGCCTTTTAGTGCACAAAGTCACTTTGTTCATTCAATAGGCAATAAATGAAGGGGAAATGTATATATTGTTCAAGCATGAAAATACGGCATTAATAACTGATTTGACATCTCGTCCTTTATTAAATTTGAGACTGTCAATTTTAACCTTTCATGTACAAGTTCTTACGTAGAAACAAAAATAACTTACAAATCTTTAATCTCCTTTTGGGGGTAAGTTCTTAGACCATGTCCAACACCCATAGACACAAAGGGAGTGTGGAAAAGATCAATTATTTCAAACGATGTTTCACTATCCACTAAATAAGCCAGGGGGTTTGTACGGATTGAGCATCTGGCCATTGCGTACCGAAATGCTAAAAAATACTCGAACGTGAGTCGCGAAATCCACCAAAATATCTTTTTTGCTGCTTTCGTCTTGCGAAACGCGACTTTCCTTGATTTTGCAATCGGGCTAAATCGGGCGAAAGAGGAGACAAATCTTTTAATCCAGTCTCGTTTCAAAGCGAAATTCAAAGTTTGCAGCTTAAAGAAGATTCTTAGAAAATTAGTTTAGTGGTATGAGAATTAATATTTGCATTTCATTTACTAAATCATTATAAAAAAATTTATTATATATATCTTCAAATATCTTTACAATTGAGATTTAAGATTTAAGATAAGTTACCGGTGTGTTGCTGCCCAATCCAAGTGGATTCTATATGGCCGCTAGGGTGAAACGAGAAATACCATCTATAAAAGGTGGAGGAGACCACTTTGTGACAAAAATTTAAAAAACGACGGGTTAAAAGATTCTTCCGCCAATATGAATCGAAGACGGGTGTGTTGAGGAATAGTTAAAAGGGTCGGGAAACAGGACAACCGGAGAATGGTAAAATGGCTACAATCCAATAAAAGGTGGGCAACCGATTGGTCCCCACCACAAAAACGACAGCGAGGGCTGATATGGGCATCACCCGGAACAAGATGGCCGTGAGTAAGTCTCGTGTGGCCAATGCGAACTCGGCAAAGGGCCACCTCCAACGACCGCATTCTATGACGACTCGAGGGCCAAGAGCGAATAGAATTTTTTATTTTGTATAGTTTGGATGATGAACAGTCATCCCATTCATTCTGCCACAGTTGAAAAATATACTTTCTTATTGAAGGAAAGTAGTCCCTAAAAGGCAGAGCAGAGTTCTCAGGGGACACAGAATGTGCTGAGCGGGCCAGCCGATCAGCCTTCTCGTTGCCCAGGACCCCCACATGCCCAGGAACCCAGCAAAAAATAATTCTATATCGGGATGCATTTTGGATCAGCCAGTTGCAAATTTCTGTGACCACTGGATGGGACGCATTAAAAGATCTAATTGATTGTAAGACACTCCTTGAGTCGGAAAAAATGACAAAATCACTAAAAGGTAAAATTTGGATGAGTCTAAAGGCTAAAAGGATTGCTGAAAGTTCAGCGGTAAAAATGGATGCTGCTGGCAGCAAAGATAAAGTTAAGAATTCTCCTCCTGGGTAGATGGCTGCGGCGCCCACGCCACCGTCCGACTTAGAGCCATCCGTGTAGAGTGGGCAGCATTGTTTGTGGGAGATCGAATGCTCTAAGAAGAGGCTTTTAATGATGCGAGGGTCCATGGAGGACTTCTCCAGGCTCCACATGTTGGTACATATTGTGGGGAGAGGAGCACGCCACCTAGGGTTCAGTAAGGATGGAAGGGTAAGGACCCTTGGAGCACCCAGGTTAGAGAGATGATCTCCTATGCGAAGGTTCAAAGGGCGGGGTAAAGATGGCAACTTATCATATGCCGCCGTTGATTCGGCAGCATACAGGCATCTTTAGACCTCTGATACACGGGCTTGTTGTACTCGGCAGAGGTATCGCATGCAGATTTGAAGTCTATGGTAGGGCAAAGGAAGTACCCCACTCTCGCAGTAAAGGCTGTTGACAGGAGAAGTACGGAAGGCTCCACTAGAAAGGCGAACTCCAAGGTTTCGAATGGGGTTCAGCATTTTAAGGGCTGAAGGGGAAGCCGATGAGTAAATTTGACAGCCATAATCCAATTTGGATTGAACGAGGGCTGTGTATAATGTCCACAATGTTTGTCGGTCACTGCCCCACGAAGTGTGTGAGAGGGCTTTCAAAATGTCTAGAGCCCGCAGACAGCCTGTTCGAAGTCGGCGTAGGTGTGGTAACCAGGATAACTTTGGGTCGAGAGTTACGCCAAGGAACCGAAACTCGGAGACAAACTCTATTTCTTCGCCTTGTAGGGATATAGATGGCGGAACAAGAACTCCTCTGCCTCGGTGAAAATACATTGCTTTGGTTTTGGTCGTGGAAAAGCGGAATCCCTTAAGTTGTGCTCTTTTGGATACAGCATCGACCGCCAGTTGTAGCCGACGCGCTGCTGATGAAAGGCGAGGTGAGGAACAGTATAGTGCTAAATCATCGACAAACAGAGTTGCCGATACACCTTCTGGGAGAGACGAAATAATATCATTGATGGCAATTATAAAACATAAGACACTTAAAACACTGCCCTGAGGAACTCCCTCCTCTTGGGGTTGCAGGTCAGAGTATGCGTCTCCAACAAGTACCTTGAAGGATCGAGATGCTAAAAAACTTTGAATAAATGAAGGTAAAAGGCCTCTCATCCCCCAGACGTATAACTGCTTCAAGATGCCGTATCTCCATGTTGTGTCGTAGGCTTTCTCAATATCGAAAAATATGGCTAGGACTCGGTGCTTTATTGAGAAAGCTTTCCGGACTGATCCCTCGAAACGTACTAGTAGGTCAAGGGTACTATGACCTTTGCGGAAGCCACATTGAAATGGAGAGAGAAGGTGATTGGCTTCTAGGAACCAGTTTAGGCGCTCCAATATCATTTTTTCCAGCAACTTACTCAAACAGCTGGTGAGAGCTATAGGGCGGTAGTGATCTGCATTCAACCCGTCCCTGCCCGGTTTGACAAAGGGAAGGATGATCCCAATGCGCCATGACGACGGGTAAAAACCCTTCACCCATACAAGGTTGTACAAATCAAGCAGGAAGAGAGTAGAGTGTGGATGTAGGTGCCGAATCATGTCGAAATGGATCTCATCAAGGCCAGGGGAAGTAGATCTGCAAAGGGACAAAGCGCTTTGCAGCTCATAGATGCTGAATAGAGCGTTATACGGAAGGTTAGATTTTGTTGTGAAGTTGAGAGAATGAGATTCTTCCTTTGATTTGTAGGATTGAAAAGCCTTATCGTAACGGCTGACACTGCTGACGGCGCGGAAATGGTCAGCAAAAGCATTGCTGACCGCCAGGCCGTCATTCTCCAAGGAACCGTCTAAGTTGAGTGTGGGGGTATGATGATTAGCATAACGGCCCCTGATCTTATTAATCCTCTTCCAGATCTTAGCAGTAGGTGTCATAGAGGAGATCGATGAACCCTATCTGCGCCATGAATTTCGGCGAGCTTGACGAAGGGTTCTTTGGCGAAGCGCACGAGCTCGGTTTCGGTCGACCTTGTTGCACAAAGTTGGGTTCTTTCGGAATCGGGCATGGGCTAACTTGTAATTTTTGATAGCTGTTGCACACGTCGAAGTCCACCAGGGCACGGTTGAGCGGCCCGTGACAGGTCGCCTCCGTGGGATGGTTTGTGTTGCTGCATTGTAGATAGTCGATGTAAAGTATTTGACTGCCGCGTCCACTCCATTGAAGGTCCCCAAAGATGCATTTGTGAAGGACGCCTCTTGGAAACCTTCCCAATCTGCATGACCTAAGTCCCACTTAAGGGGCATGGTTGTATGAGGGCTAACTTGAAGGGCCGACAAGACAATAGGGAAGTGGTGACTCCCATGGAGATCGTCAAGAATTGACCATCGAAATTCCGTGAAGCAATCAGGGAAACAAACAGACAGGTCAACACAGCTAAAAGAGTCCGTCTGGACATGATAAGAGGTAAAATCGCCACTATTTAAAACACAAAGAAGGTCAGATAATAAAAGAGACTCTAAAACACTGCCTTTGGCATTTCGAGTGATGTCACCCCAGTATGGGTGACGGGCGTTAAAATCTCCTAGTAATAAGAATGGGGAGGGCAACTGGTCTATAAGTTCTAAAAGGTCGGATCTTGACAATGATAAACAAGGGGGTAGGTAAATAGAGCAAACGGTAAAAAGCTTAGTAAGAAAAATCCTCACAGCAACAGCTTGGAGGGTAGTATGTAGGGAGATAAGAGAAACATGGTAGGATGAAGATACCATGATTGACACCCCTCCATGAGAGGAGCTTCCAGCAGGAGCAATAGAGTTGAAAGTGAGAAAACCGGGTACCGGCGGAAAGGGCCGTATACCCAGTTTATTCTCCTGGAGACAAATAACAGCGGGGTGGATAGTCGTCAAAAGAATTTTGAGTTCTTCCCACTTTGGAAGAACTCCTTGACAATTCCATTGTAAAATGGAAGATATTATGTGTGACGATTAGATACCACTGTGGATATCTTTTTCTCTTTTGAAGCCGATAATGTATTTGAGGTTCTTCCCAAAGAGCTTGGGAGACGGAGAGCTGATTTTGAGGATCCTGCTTTTGCAGGGGGAGAAATCCTAGATGGAGTAGTAACTGAGTTTTTTTCGTATGTTTTGGAGAACCGACCGAGGCCCTTGATTGTAATTCGGGCTCGCAACCTGGCGGAAAAGGAAGATCAAGAAGGGATTTTCGGCCGGTAGATCCGGATTCATGGGTCGAGGGTATTTTAGGTGTCTGAGGAGTTGGTCCAACCGCCGCAGTTGGTGATGTTGGAGTATCAACTGCTTGAATCGGATCTTGGTTTGAAGGGTGAGCGGGACGAACAGGTGATCTGAGCGAGGTGTGTGGAGCTGGGTGTATTTCTGCCATCGTTTGGATCAAGATGGGGCCTACGTCCTGTGAAGGGCGAGACGGACTTAAGGGCAGAGAATGTTCAACCATAGGGGAGGAGTCCATTGGAGATTCTCGGGGTTCGGCCGAGTCGGCTCCAGAGGCTGCCCGCTTATTGGTGGTCGATGACCCAGGAATCCTTTCTCTTACCACTGGGCTTTGAGTCTCGTGGCCGGGTGGATGAACCTTCACTGGTCGATGTTGAGGATTCTTTCAAATAGCGCCTGATGTCTTCAAGCGTCTCACCCTGAGCGTCTCTCCCAGCAAGAGCTGCTGGAGAGAGGGGGGCTACATTAATTATTTCGGTATGAGAGCGATGCTTCGACTGCATATTCTGAATATTTTCGACGCTGCGAGTAGATCTAGGGTGAAGTGATTCAGGCTGGTCGGAACTCGCGCGTGATGGTCGTTTTCGTCCAGCATCACGTAAAACGTCAGAGAAGAGCCGGCCGAGTGGCGAGGTTTGTGCTCGGGCACGCTGGCGGGCCTCTCTTATATCTAGACGTAGGGAGTCGCGCAAAGCGAGAACTTCCTTTTCATACAAAAATATAGAGCAGAGTTTCGACGCAGCACTGTGGGTACCTCCGCAGTTGGCACAGTGGGGCGTTTTGGTGCATTCGGGGCCATGGTAGTCAGAGCTACAATTCACGCAGGAGCGAGGGTGCCGACAAGCTCGGCCAACATGTCCAAATTGATTGCAATTGAAGCAGCGTCTGGGTAGTTCGATGTAGGGACTTACCGGGACACGAAGGTACCCAGCTTTAATATACTGGGGCAGTTCTTGTCGTTCAAATGTTAAAATCAGTGTGGCGGTTGGAACTTTAGTGGAGCCTAATGTTTTAGTTACCCTGTGTACATGTGTGACACGTTGGGTACTGAGCTTACTCTGAAGGCGGGTGGGGTCGTAGTCCTTTAGTTCGTTTGAACGGACGACACCTTTGACGAAATTCAGACGCGGATGGGGCGAGACAGTTATTGGAATTTCAGCTATCGAAGATAGATTTCGCACAAGGTTGTGTTGAGAGTGGGATGACACCTCGACTACGACATCACCACTTCCTCTTGACCACATCCGGCGGGGTTCACCACAGCGGGACTCAAAAGATTCATTGACGTCAAACACATCGACTTTTGCAAGTGGGATGTCAGATGATGAATTCATGACAAGAAAGCGAGGATAATCAAGATCTGGGTCTACTTCGTTGGAATAGGGGTCCAACGAGCGAGGAAAGGCTGAAAGGGAAGCTAAGGAACGTTTGGCACGAGAACCTTTACGAGAAGGGGAGGTTTTTGGTTTATGGCTAGCCATTGCAAAAAGAAAAAAAACTTCGCATTCTCCCTCGGGGCTCCCCACCATGGAGGCCTACAAGGGCCCGGCACTACTGCAACTATGCAATCAGTTACGTCCGGTATGTCCTCTTGGAGAATGGATACGGATCCACCACACCATCTTTGTAACCCTAAGAGGCTGCCCGAGTTCTCCTACGCACGGAGAAAAGGGGCAAACGATGGGTTTCTCCTTGGGCATTCGGTAGACGAAGGCGGTGGAGATGCCCAGCCTCTTTCACCTTCATGAAAGAACAATTCAGAATCAATCCATTAAACGAGCAGAGGTCGGGTGTTGATAAGGACCACTAGATAGGTGAAGGAAGAGGGGGAAATAAAGGGCAGTGGAAGATCGTAATAGAGGAGTAAAGAAAGAGGGGTATGTTAAAAGTCTTGTTGGCAGCACCATGGGTCCCCTAGGGGGCCCAGGGCTGACCCCCCTCGCCACGAGAAGGCCAGAGCCTCTCTGGGAACAACCCCTGAAGAAAAGATCCCAGAGAGGGAGGGGGTCTTTACAATTGAGTTTGCTTTCTATGTACTACTATTATCTACTGTTAATTAATGTTGTTTATTTAGTTAATTGCGCCCTCCTTTCCCTATCAATCGTGCTTAGACTGGAGCCAGTCTCGCTCCTCGTTGGAGAAGGAGGCGGAAATCGAGGTGTTCTATGTTGTGACACCCCTTAGTGAGCACGAACTATTCATGGAAATTTAAACAGTTTCGACAGGTTCAGGGAATGAAGAGTGATGTGTCATATGCGCGGAAGTAGAATGAAACAAGATATAACAGTGGTCGGTTACGTGTATGGTGACGTACTTGGCCCGTCTGCGTGTTTCACGCTCTACCCTCAGTCACACTGGCGGCTGAGCTCTGTGAGCATCAAAATTTCTTTGTGCCCACTTTCACGAGGGCTCGAACCCGCTACCCAGGTGTGGAAATCCAACGTCTCATCCACTAGGCCATCGCGGGTTTCCCGTCTGTATGGGAGCAAGAAATGGCAGCTTTGTGGCTGCGTCTCCGAGCATTGAATAATACGAATCAGCCATGGAAGCCGGTCGCCCAAATTCGACTTCAAATCAAAATGTCCCCGCATTGTCTGAACGAGGTTGAGTCAGCTTTTGTTACGTTACTTTAGGTCAGATTAGGTTATTTTATTTTATTTTAGTATAATTAACGTCGTTTTAATGATTACGATGAGAACTTGAGGGTAAAATTCCTATAATATATTGAATTTTAATATATTGCAGTATTTAAATACATGCGTGTGTAGAGTTATGGCCAAAGAATATTATGTGCAATTTCATGGGAATTAGACGAGTATTTTCAAGAAACTAGATTTTTGTATTTTCTTCTCTAGATTTAAACGGTAATGTATAATTGTCGGCAGCATTTGACTAGTGACTATAATACTAGGAAGAAGCAGATTCTCTTGAAGTGTACAAGTTTACGTCCAAATTCTGTCTTCTATTAGGATGTATTTGTATTGGTACAATTTATATCGAATTTGAATAGATGTAAACACATATTTAAAACAAATAGAAATCATCAATGTGAATATTTTTATTCTGTAAAAAATTGGGTAAAACAGATAGATGAAAGAAAACGATAAAAGGGAAGAACATGAATGGTAAAATAGGGCTAAAAATGACATCTCTACACCCTGTAAACTTTGACTAAGCCCCGACCAAATCAATTAGGGAAGAGTTGATAACTTGGACGCCTGATCGTACTTCTGAGTTGTTCAGAATGCAGACCTTTATCCCTAAACTAAGCGCTTTCGAAGGTAACTCAAAAAACTTGAAATTTTACTGAAATTTTTACTTCCAGTTTTTATCTTTTTATTACGACTTTATAATTAATAATAAGAGCGATATTGATTGTAGATAAGGTAGGAAGAATACCCAATACCATCATCTGCGAACTATGAGGAACAAATTTTAAAGAATATTCTGTCCCCTTTGGGGGGGGGGATTAAACGAGTATTTAAAAAAAAAATTAGATTTTGGAAATTTGTTCTCTACTTTTGGACGGTACTGTAAGTAAATAAAAATAAATCAAAGCTTTTCTTTCAAGTTCGTCTTTTTGAATCATTTTACATGTAATTTGTGGCAGAGATTTCGGGTTCGATAAGAAAAGGGGATTCCACTAGTCATTGGTTTATTCCCTCCGCTCTTCCATTAGGATATTTCTCGATGTTCTGTTCCTGCTGTGAATATTTTAGCAGCTTCCTTCTGTTTGTTTTTAATTTTAAAGATTGATGATGTGCGAGAGAGCTGAATATATTAGCCGTCCTCCTGTAAAAGACGAGATAAGTGAGAGAGGGGCAGGGGGGTGGCTTGTACTGGAATAGTCGATACGCTAATGCACAGGTTTAATAATGGAATCAAAAGTCTTGTGCGGTAGTTTTGTAAACTCTTTTAGAACAGAATTACACACGTTTCCCTCTCGATGCGCACATGCAGAGGCAATAGAATTTCTCGTCATTTTCATTCCTTCTATATTTGTATCTCCAGTGGTGGTTTCAGCTGAATCAATTGGGATGAAAATATCTTAACAAAAAAATTACTATGCAAAAAAGGACATTGCTAGATTCCTAGTAATATGATATCTCGTAATCGCGAACCAACAAAGGACTTTGTTGTGGTTCTAATAAATAAATAGAAAATAACGTTACCAATAAAAAATTAAAAGTCGAATAATTCAGAGAGTCTTAATTATTTACTGGTTTCTTTCTTTTAGGAGCATCACCTGCATATGATGGAGTGGTCTTGCATTTGCGTACTACCAAAGGAATAGTAATGTTAATTACAAGAAATAATATGAGTAATTTTCTGTTAGTAGTTTATTTTGTAAATATTATATAGCATCAGAAAACTGAAAGGAGGATATTATTTTTAAGTGCGAATCAATGGTTATACCTTATTAATTTAATCTGGAAATATTTCTTAGTGCGAACTACACAGGCATTGGGCGTTTGATGTTGACTGACATTTTTATAGGTATTTTTTTTGTAAGATAATTATGATTAATTTAAAGCAACAGGTGGAATTGGTAACATATTTATAGTGGCAGATGTTAGACAGTAAGTAAAGGTTTTGAACAGGTTCGTCTTACAATACATCCATTTGCAGAAAACCTACCACCACTAGATTAGGTACACAATTTTTTGTAGCTCTCCCAGTCAGTTTAAATTATTCAGTATTAAAAGCAGAATTTTTAGAGCCTACCATATATGCTCTAACTGGATATCGTTTCATGAAGAACTGACTTATTTAAAGGATTTCTTCAAATTTAATTATCACCCCGATTTCATCTTCGACCAGTTAGTATCCAAATTTCTTTCCAAAATATATTATCCTCGACCTTTTATTACTACTGTTTCTAAACAGAAGGTTTTCATTAGACTACCCTATTTCGAGCATTTAACATCCGAATTTAACAAACTCCTTCTCTCTACCCTCAACAACCATTTCCCTCAATGCCAATTCATTTGTATAAATTCCAATCCTGTATCGTTAAATTCCCTTTTTCTCCATAAGGAGCCAATCCCTTTGGGCTTGCGAGCCTGTATAATTTACAATTATACATGTACGACCTGCCACAGTCGTTATGTAGGCTAAACTGGCTTACAACTCAAATGCACGATCGCGAAGCACTTGGGTTTGTCTCATAAGACTGGTATTCCCATTTCTAAACCTGAAGCCTCTTCCAATCAGGCAACATTCTGAGTATCACCATCATCCTCTTAATTCTAATTCATTTACCATCTTATCTTCAGCCTTAACTTCTCTTGATTTGAAAATCTTAGAGTCACTATATATCAATAAAATAAATCCAAACCTAAATACTTACTCCTCCTCAATTAAACTATTCACTATATAACCAACCAACACTCCAATAGATTAACTAGCCAACCGACCAACCGAACAAATCTCGTTAGTAGTTTTATATCTTTAGTTAGTTGTTTTCTCAACTCCTACGATAAAGGTTAGTCCCTTTGTTTAATTCATTCTGATTTGTTTTCGTTTTTTTTTGTTATTTTTATAATTTAATATAATAGGTTATTTTATTGTTTAGTCCAGTAACTTTTAATATTTGATATTCAAGTCATTTTATGTTATAATTTCACTTCTTTCTATTATTTTTTTAAAATCACACTGGGTAGTAATAATTATATATATAGTTATTAATGTTTTTACTTTAATTTTAATAATTGTCGAGTTTATTATTTCAACTTGTCGTCAGCCACTTATAAAACCATTATTTAATGCATTCTTTTAACTGTTATCGATTAATGTTCCTTACCCTTCTCATTAGTCGACACAGTCGCTGAAGATGGTCCTAGTAAAGGTCCGAAATGTCCGGCCAATAAATGATTAGTGTAATCACCTGGCCCTTCATATTCCTGCTACATATCAGATTACCAAGGAACAAATCGATTACAAGTGTATATACGAGGGGCGATCAATAAGTTTTGCAATTCGGATATAAGGAAACGAGATATGAGGAAAAGTGTTTTATTATTTTTCAATATAACTACCCTCGACTTCAATGCACTTGCGCTACTTGTCCCTGAGGCTTCGAATTCCTGACAACCAGAAATCCCCCGACTGCTGTTCAATCCACTCCTGAACGGCGAGCTGGACATCTTCATCGTCCCCAAACCGGCGTCCACGAGGTGAAGCCTTGAGCTGGCGGAATAAAAATAGTCGCTAGGGGCCAGATCTGGACTGTAGGGGAGATAGCTGAGCTCCTCGAATCCGCACTCGCGCAGGGCAGCTTGTGCAACTCTGGCCTTGTGGACTTTGACGACGTTGAAGTCGATCATGGGGCGTGAGGTTTCTAGGGACCCAACGGGCAGAGACCTTGGTCATGGTCAAATTGTCGTGGATGATGTTGATAACTCTTCCATGTGATATTCCAAGTTCTCGCTCGATTTCTTAGACCTTCATCCGTCGATTTTCGAGCATCAGCCTCTCCACACGGGCCACATTGTCCTCGTTGGTCACGTCTGACGGGCGTCCTGGACGGGGGTCATCTTCAAGGGACTCACGACCATGGAGGAACTCCCTATTCCAGCGAGCAATGGTTGCATAGGAAGGGGCTGTGTCGGTGTACACCGCAACCATGCGTTCATGGATCTCTTTTGCATTCTTGCCTTCCTTGGTCAAAAGTTTGATCACTGCGCGGTGCTCAACCTTGTCCATTGTTGAAAAATTTGTGACTGACGATCTGCGATCAGCTCCTGCATCTTAAATAGACGAGACAGGAGCGTGTGGCTGCAGGTCCTGACTTGTCGTAACTTGTCCTAACACCCCCACAAACAGTCATCCCCTTTCCTCTGTTTTGCCCTACCGATTCGCCAAACTTATTGACCGCCCTTCGTGTATATATATATATATATATATATATATATATATATATATATATATATATATATATATATATATATATATATATATATATATATATATATATATATATATATATATATATATATGCGCGTATAAAAAAGCTGACAAAGTGCACGTGGGTCAAAGTTATGCAGATACACCCACAAAGGAAAGGTTAAAAACGATTCCGAGCGCTTTCGTCTTTATTCTTAAGGACCTTTTCAAAGAATGAACAGGAGGCTGGACATACATTGCCTTAAATAGTGCAAGGGGGATATTAGACTACCCACCTCTGAACCTTAATTAAGGGGTACACAATCCTGAAACAACTTTATTTGAGATTTTATGATTGCATATATGCGTGTGTTTGTGCGCGCGTGCCTTTCCATCTATTAGTAAAATATCAGTTACACATTTTAAAATAAAAAGAATAGAAAACTTCATCCAGAGCACCAGTGGCCGCCACTGGTAGAACAACTAACAACAAACTTCCTCAATTCTTTTCTTACATTTAAAACTTCCTATGTAAGCTCGCTTTTGAATTTTGACTTTCGAGCCTATTGAGTATTTTTATCTTTGTGTCTGTTAACGGTAAATCAAATCAAATTCGTTCCAAACAAAGAAGTAAATATTCCCTCTCATTATTACTGTTGTTCATTTGCTGTGAAACTTCAAACATCACTTATGTAACTTCATTCATCGTCAAATTTGAAAGGTTATTTAAGTAATTTCATTCATCATCAAACTTCAAACTCAAACGTTGCTTAAGTAACTTCATCTGAGGTCCAATTTCATATACTACTCAGCCTGCAATCATGCAAACTATTCAAAATCAAATATTTAAACCTTTAAATGAAATCTCTTTTTAACTTCATATTAACTAACGAAAAAAATCCAGGAACTATGTACATTAAACCGTATTCGGACACAGCTGGAAAGGATCTATCATTAACATCCAAACTAATACGTTGGTTCTTTCCGCACTAACATCTCAAACATTTTTTTTTACAAAATTGGCGTTGTCTCCATTGTATTTCAGTTTATTTTCTAATAACTAAATAAATAAGAATTTTTTCGTGTAAATCTCATCTAAAAATAAATTTACCAGTGTCGCCAAAACATAAAAATGGAGTAGGTCGGCCCTGTGAGGAAAAATGGCAGTATTTTGAGATGCGACGAGTGTGAAAGGCATCCCAAATGATGAGTTTGACCACCTTTCCCTACAAAAAAAAATCGAACACGATCTTAAAACCTCGAAAATAATGGTTTTAGATGAAAAACCCCCACATTGAACAAGTGCTGTTTTACATTGCAAAAACGGCCTACGATATAGCGGAGTGAAAACACTACAGGTTGACTTTGCAGCTGCTATTAAATTTTCTAAGCCGTGGTTCGATCCCACCTTAAACTCTAGATTCTCACTTAGAAAAGCCTCAGAAAAACAAGTGGAAATCAGCGATAACCTCATAGGAGAGTTACGGCTCCACCCTGGCCCCCACTTTTTTTCTATTACAATTACATTTTCAACTAATCGATTTCTTGCCGCAGTTTTAACTTGAAGGAGTTGTAAGATAGAATCATCTGATGCATCGAGCCTTACCTTCTTGTCGCCCCAGTAATTAATATCAGCATTATTCATCTATGGAGCTGATAAGAGCTGACGTCATCAGCTGTGGTCCTTTTCAGCTGCTTGTTTCTGAGAATTGTTCGATACATTTCAGCAAACAGAGGTCCAATTGGTATAAACGGTGATTAAAATTGGTAATATCTATGTCTAGAGGTGATTACATTGTTTCTCCTTAGTGTAGGACTGTAGGTCAACCTTCGGACTTGGTTAAAGTGTTCTAACTGTCTTAGAAAAAGTTGGAAAATTTATATTGAGATTGAGACAAAAGGCGATGTTTAACCAATGCTAATCTCACTGTGAGGGTATGGAACGTACATACTCACATGCCGCCAGACAATCGTGGGAACGAAAGAAATTTGTCGTCTGAATTGACCTTCGTCTCCTCTCTCTTTCACCCCACCCTTCCCCCAACTGGCGACAGGAAGTCGGACGAAAGAACGTCTATCTCTCAAAGAAGCTTTAATCTTATTTGCCTTCTTTATGATAGCATGGAGATTGTCCAGAAGGCGCTGCGATAAGCGAATTGTCGTGAATGGGATCTCTCTCTCGATTTCCTACAATCCGCGATATAAATAACCTCGCCGTTTACCCCTCGACAGCAGTGTCCCAAATCTACTCGCATAATCATCACGTTGAACGAGAGTCGTTGCCGTAACGTATCGCCTACCAACGCGTCGTCGAGTCAACCTTGGTCGCTGTCTCAAAGTGTTCCTGGAAGTAAATCACGCCCCGAAGAGTCTGTGACTAGAAGAGTACGCTCTGTTGCTCAACGTAACTTGAGTAAGAAAAGGAACATCCAAATAGTTAGTGGAAGTTACTATTTGTTAGTGTCACATCCAGTTAGGAGTGAACTAACCGGAACTGCAGCCAGCAGCCCCGAACCCGTCGTATTACGCCCCCTCTCCCCGAGAACTCGTGTTAATGCCACCCGAACCACCCCGTCTGGACCCGAGTAGTCGTCTTTCCAATCCATCAATTAATGGTAATCTGTAAACCCAGTGTCCCTCTATTCTTAATTTACCTATTTAATTAACCGTGTTTGATACTCCCATTGAGTCATTATAAATCTAGACGCTTAACGTCAGTGTTTAATATTTAATCCTTAATTTTGCCTGTTAACTATTGCTAATTATTATATTTGTGTAAAGTAAAATTTATTTTGAGTACGTGTGTTTATTTGTGGCTCCTCCCTTTTGACGTACCCTTGGCAAGACTTTAATTAAGCATCCCTTCGGCTAATTCATTCAACCTGTATTTTGCACTCTTAGAATCCAACAATCACAAACCTTCCCCCAGTAACAAGTGGGACTTTTATATTGAGAATCCTGGCTATGGCACAACACGCCTCTAACCAGCTTTCGCACGTTCAGTAGGAATTAAAGCCTACCAATATATATATATATATATATATATATATATAATATATATGATCGTAGGATTGAGTCATAGGGTCAATACCACCGACTTAAACAATAGCGGTGTGTCCAGATCAAGGACTAGAATAATTATTGGACCAGACTATGAACAATTCTACGACACTCACCTATATTATTAAAATAACTTATTCGTTAAAACACAAGAAAATAGACTATTCACGGGAAGACATTGACATCATGATTAGCTATTCATAGGCGGCGGTTTGGTTTGCATTCCTATTGTTAAATCTTTAAATTTCGAGCCTTTATTAGAATCCAGAACAAACCAAATATCGCCTTCGCCTAGTGTACCATAACAAAGAGGGATACGGGCAGAAGATGAAGCAATCAAAACAGAGAGAGAACGGCTCTAGTGAAATGAATATATGGAGACGCAAGATGTATTGTGATAAGTATTCAATGGTTAAAAATACATAAATATATTAAAAATAAATATATTTATTGAGATACAACAGATAACTTGGGTAGTGTTTTTTTTTAATAGAAATAAGTTTTGAGATAGTGAAATTGAATGAGATAAAATGGGTATAGACTGGCGAACTTGCGCACGAGTTGCTTAGACGCCAATTCTCGTGGTAAAGTTAGGCCACGTGCCTAACACGGTTGTCTTAGACCAGAGGTCCCCAAACCGCAGAGTGCCGCGAGCCGCATCGACAAGTTCGAGAGGGCTCGAGAGCCGCATTAAAAAAAAACTGAAAACCACATATTATACAAAACAAAAAATTCAAAGAATTTATTGAGACACCTGGTGACATTTCTCAGCACAAAGCTGATCATATTCATGGGTAATGAAGCTAACCTACTAGCCAGAACTCAACAATTAACCTAACCTAACCATAACTTAACTTATCCTAAAATACGCTCTTGAGAAATAAATATATTTCAACACACGTTTGGAATGAGGGAGGGGCGCACCGATGAACCAATGTTAATTTTGACAAGTCGCCGCGGGCCTCACGGGCCGCGGTTTGCCGACCCCTGTAACTTAGACTCAAGTGTTACAGTGTTTGTATGAATGTTTAAGTTGCTTTTCCCTCTAGAGTTAAGCTAAAGAAGTCAAGAATTCAGAGATGAGTCCTGCTCGGTCGGTACCATTCGCACAAACCACGAAAGAATGTAGGGCAAGTCTCCTTTTACGTGAGTACAAGAATCGCGAAGAGTGATGTGAATAGGTCGTATTCTCTCTTGAGCAGAGCGAGATCTCTATCAATCACTATGGTAGTCTATATCGTAGTCTTATAGAATGAGTAACTAGTATTGGGTTACTTATATATAAATGCGTAACCCTATATATATATATATATATATATATATATATATATATATATATATATATATATATATATATGGGAGAGAGAGAGAGAAAAAAAAAGAGAGAGAGATAGAGAGAGAGAGAGAGAGAAAGAGAGAGAGAGAGAGCTACAAGGAGCTACAAGGAAAATAAGTACCTTAGAAGACCTTACGGTCCATACAAGGAGGGTACTTTTGTCGCAATCCTCGAAGGTGTGCGTTGGGAACCTCGAAGATCACTCGCGAAGATCTTAACGGTGATTTCGCAAAACTTTATCTAGTCTTGACTTGAACTGGTTAACAGATTCACTGTTAAGAACTTCCGTCGGAAGTGCGTTCCAAAAACCACAGATAATGTATAGGAAGAATTTCCCACACATATCACGCTGGTATCGCTTCAGTTCAAGTTTGTAGCCGTGATTTCTTGTTCTCCCCTCGCTGAGCTGCAAAATATCCCCGTAGTCCAGTCTGTCAAAGCCTCAAAGTATTTTAAACACTTCGATAAGCTGACCACGTAGTCTCCGGGTATCCAGCGAGAACATATCTAATTCCCTTAATCTATCTTCATAACTTTTATGTCTGATAGAATGAAGCGGTTCGGTTGCCTTTGTCCCGAACGTGCTCACTGAAGACGAAGTGGAAGAATTCCACAAGGTTCGTCAGGCATGACCGTTGCCTTCGGAAGCCGTGCTGGGAACTTCTCAGTAGCAGCTTTGACTCTAAATATGACGTCATTTTGTCCACCATCATGCTTTCCACGAGTTTACCGACTATCGAAGTCAGACTGATTGGTCGGTAGTTCGACGGTTAGCTACGGTCTCCTTTCTTGAAGATAGGAGTCACCTCCGCTTCACGCCAGTCTCTAGAAACGCATTCGGTCCGGAATGTCATGTTGAAGATTGCGCTCAGGTGTCGTCACACTTGATCGCGCACTTCTTTCAGCAGTTTAGGTAAAACCCATCCGGACCAGGTGACTTATTCGTCATTGGGTCAGTGATCTTTTTTATTTCTCCTTCGGGGAAGTCCATATCCTCCAGCTTTTCCCCCGAGTAGGAATCCATTGGCTGGGGGATGGGACCACACCTCAGTAAATACTGAAGAAAAGTAGTCGTTCAGGAGGTTAGCATTTTCTTCATCTGAGTGCTTTAATGCCCCCTCCTCATTCATCAAAGGGCCAATCGTTCGTCGGATTGGTTTACGGCTGCTCACATATCCAAAAAACTCCTTGGGATTCTCTTTACAGAGTCTCGCCACTCGGAGTTCCTCAGACCGTTTAGCCGCCCTTATGTTGGACTTCACTTTCCTCGATAGCCTCTGGTATTCGTCAAAATCACCCGAAATCTTCGATTGCCGGTACACATTTTTCTTCTCCCTAAGCAGTTGGCCGATTTCTCGAGTAAACCACTTTGGTTGAATAGAAGACCGAGGGGGGCATTTCAGAGGGATGAAACGCGATTGAAGCCTCATGAATGTGGTTTTGAAACTATTCCAAGAGTCTCAACAACCTCGCACACTTCTAGCCTCGCGCCAGTCAGGCCAGCGCGTAGACCTGCAAAGTCTGCTCTTCTCAAATCAAGTTTGTTCGATTTACTAGTTGCAGGCTCTGCCTTGGGGACTTTGACTACAAATCTAATTAGTCGGTGGTCACTGCCACCGAGCTCTTTGCCAACAAAGAGGTCCTCAACGATGTCATCCTCAGAGATAAAAACCAAGTCGAGGATATTGTCTCCTATCGTTGGTCTCTCACCCATTGAGTGAGGAACTCGTTATTCGTGAACTCCAGGAGTAGTGCGTTCTCGCCACAGGGTTCTCTGGTTTCCCAGTCATTTTTTGTGTTGAAATCACCCATGAAGATACACACTCTGTCTTCGACAAGTTCTCCTAGTAGCTGGTACAAATCTCTGTCCTTTTCAACGAGTTGGGCAGGAGGCCTATAAAGCACCAGGGTCATGTATTTGGCAGGAGCTATCTCTAGGTCAACACCTAGTAGTTCATGGTCGGATACGATGTTGCATTCCGTCGAGTTGAGAGTATCCTTGACATACAGCATCACACCGCCACCCTCTATGTCTGGACTATCTTTCAGGAAGAGCTGGTAACCAGGAATCGTGAATTCACCTTCAAAATTTCGGCTTGAGGTTTTTATCCACGACTCCGTTATGGCCACCATCTCAGGTTCTTCTTACGTCCGCCTTCACTCTGGGTCAAACGATCTTCTGCGTCCGCTCCACGACATCCTGGATTAAGTTACAGAGTAAAGCCTTTTCCTTGAATTGAAGGTGCACCCCGTCCCTTTGGTAGGAACGCACTAAAGATATTGGAAATTAACACCAACGGATAGACGACTAAAAGAACACTATATGGAAACGTGTTTAAAGAGATTGATGCAGACATCATACTGATTTCAGAACACGGGATTCACACTCGTAATTCCGAAATGAAGATCTGGAATTACGACCTGCTGGTCACAAACTATACGCAAGAACGGTACGACGGTGCCGCTATTGCGATCAAAAAAGGGATCAAATACAAACAAATAAGAAACCTAGAAGAATCTTATCTCGCGATTGAGGTTGAGCTCGACTTAGGAAAGCTGGTTCTTGCCGCTGGGTACCAGCCGCCAAGGAGAGATATTTTACCTATACACTCTCTCACTGGCCTATTTGGCAGGACAGCCCCCACTATATTAATGGGGGACCTAAACCTCAGATGCCAGGCGTCCGGCTACAGGAGCCACAATGGAGTAGGAAGAAGCCTGGAGCTCCTGCTGCCAGAAACATTGTTCAGCGGATAGGCCTCGACTTCCCCACCTTCGTCAGAAGAGGATGTACCACAAAGCCGGACATATGTTCGCTAATCGACAGCTACCGTTTAACTACTACATGGAACCAATCCAGATTCCATGTAGAGACCATATAGGGATTCTACTTAGTATCAACAGGAACCCTATACAAGTCCCAGCTGCAATCAAAAACGACTACAGAAGAGCAAACTCGGAACGGTACGCGCGCCTCCTCGAGGGATACTATCCGCTAACTTGAATTATGCAATCATCGAGGAGATCGACGAGGCATTCTATGACCCCAATAACCATTTTATCAACGAGGATAATGCTTTTATCCCTAAAACCTGGTATAAGTCAATCTCATCTTATAAATGGACTGAATACATGAAGGAACTCTACCGTGAGCTGAGAATAATGTATGAAATTAACATCAAGAATGCATCATTCGACTCAATCCAAAGAATCAAGGAAATGAAGGAAGAACTGAACCAGTTTATCCTTGAACAACAATGGAGGCGATCGATAATCTCGATTACGAAGCATCGCCCAAAGAATTCTGGAATAAAATCATACGCCTCAAAGGAGAAGATTGAGTTATTAAAAGAAGACGGAAACATAGAGACAGAAGAGCAAAACATCGAAGACATATTCCGAAGTTAGTGGGAAAGAGTCTTCAGTATAACTGAAGAAGAAAACGAAGACTATGGCATAGAGTTCGAAAGCAACATCATATACGAGCTCAACGAACAAATACATAAGACGCAGCCTCACCACCAGGTGGATAGACAGTGCGACGGGGACGCTGAGATTACCGAAGAAGATCTACTCGGCGCACTCCGCTCATTCCGATTGAAAGCCCCAGGACAATCGGGGCTTACAAAATTTAACTTCGAAAAGGCACCAGCTAATATCATCGAATGAATAAGAAGAGTATTCAACGCCTGTCTGAACACAGGATACTTCCCAGATGCTTACAGAACGGCAAAAATGATCGCGCCGAAGCATGGGAAAGACCCAAGGTTAAGGGAGAACTACCACCTGATTTCACCTCTGGAATTTGGCGAAAGCTCTTCGAGGAGATCCTCAACCGGAGGCTGGTGTCCCACTTGGAAGAAAACTCCCTCTACAACCGATATCATTTCGGGTTTAGAAAAAAGCGAAGTACAGAGATGGCAATAAATGTCATCATGGAAAAGCTAGCCCAAGCCAAATGGGAAAGGAGTTAGGTGGACATTGTTTGTCGGGATGTGTCAAAGGCGTTTGATAAAGTGTGGCAGAGGAGAATGCAGTATAAGATCCTACGGCTGGGTCTAAGGGTAAACTTAGAAATAACTCTATGTGACTATATCATGGAGAGAGCGGCGTACGTCAGTATAGGGTCTACGGACGGACCGAAGTTTCCGCTCACTGCGGGCCTCCTGCAGTGAACCCCTCTTGCCTCAACGTACAATTCGCCGATGATTTTAGCAAAATAATCACTTGTCCATGGAGGAACGCGCCTATGCAAGCTCGTATGACAGCAGCATAAATTGAAATACTTAAACATCTACGAGGCACAATGGAAGCTTCGAACGAACCGCGAAAAGTTCAAAGTAGTCCCCATCAGTAAGAGGCTACTAGCAGATGTCAGGGTGGGGGGTACACGTTATCCATGCACCACAGAGTGCAATGTACTCATAATGAGGATTACCTCAACCGGGTACAGGAAGCACGTCGAAGATAGAATCTCCAAGGCCTCAACTGCAGTCAGAACACTGTATATGTTCAGAAATCTCCGTGAAAGCAACAAGAGAAGGATCTACAATTCAATTTTAAGATCTACGTTGCTGTTTTCCGCTTCTGCCCTCTTTTGTGTCTCGAAGACGCAAAAGAGGAAGCTACAAGCAGTGCTGAACTAATGCGTGTACCTAATCACGGTTACACGCAGGCGAGAAAGAAGACGACAAGAAGAACTGCACCGGGAAGCAGAGCTAAATCCCATTAACATTGTCATCGCAGAACGGACAAGGAATATACAGGAGCTGGTTAGTCAGGAATTGAATGACGAAATCATTCAAACGATTAACCGTAACAGAAGAGCTCTAAGTCGTGCCAGATTTCCGAGCTCTGCTAGCCTATTAGCTGACGTCAACGAAGTACCGTTCTCCGCATGAAAAGGATTGTTTTTTGCTCCAAATTATTACAAAACCAAACTAACGAAGACTACAATACCAAGAATTAAGGAACCACACCCATTACTGACCTAATAACCACGATCAAGTCTTCAGAAAAAAAAGAAGACACAAATAGTGCAAAAATATACGCACTACATATAAACAATAACAAAGAAACTAAGCACAACACTTAAAGTAAAATTAATTTATAAAAACATCAAATGCAAACTACATACCAAAGAACATTAATTATATATAAGACAAAAGGTTTGAACACCATGATAATATAAACTCTAACGAAAACAACAGAGGAAACATAAACAAAATAAACAATTTGAAAGCGATAGGCCTGATGACCAGGCTCTAGCATCTCTTTGAAAATCTTCCACACTACTTTCTTTTTTCACCACTTGCCTATTTTCCCTATCTATCCACACACCATTTTGCCCCCTACACACAAATACACTTAAACAATTAGCAAATTACCATCCTTTATAGTTAAAGCTCAAGGACAATGTCGTCTGAATGGCGGGCTGAGTGAGAAAGTCCATCAACGCTGGACCGGGACCGATTATGTGTGTAAATGATCACATTCTGGAATTTCTGATCCTACGAAGACTTTTCTCTTAACCTCCCAAGCCATTGGGGGGTTCTAGTATCTACTTTCCATGTGGCCCCTTTTATATTTTTATAATCATGGTGACAATTGAAGAAAGAGTGGGAAAGCGCATGGAGATCCGCCTCCAAGGGCGGCCTCCTCTTCCCTAGGCGTCGGGGAGGATAGGGGAAATCGAGGCACCCTCGGCCAAAAAATCGAATGAGACTGAGAGTGCAGCAATGAGATCTCTTATGCCTCGGGGTGGATGCCCCCCCGAGATGGGCATGGTCTCGGAAGAGAACCAGCCTCAGATGGCAGAATCTTCCATGGGATCCGCCCCTGTGCAAGCCTCTCCTCAGACGGCTCGGTTCCCCGACGAGGACTCACAAGGAAAGGAGGCACATCTCCCCCGGTCGGTGCCCCCCGGAAAGCTCTGTAAGTCTTTTCCATCTCAGAGAAAGATCTTGCTGAAGCCGGTCCATCCGGCCCCGGGGAACCTTCTGGCGGTGGCAGATATGGAATAAACAAGAGGGAAAGTCCCTCCAAAGACCTGCGGCGTTTTGTGATAAGATGATAAATGGTTCTTGCATTGATGGTTTCCCATGGTTCAAATCACTTACAAATACCTTTGAATGACTAAATGAGGCTTCTGCCACTTGATGGCGCAACCCAGCGCCAAATCCGATGGCAGAATTGAAATCGCCAGAGTGAATAACCATGTGTCCCATGGTCATATGGGTCATTTAATTGCTTTAAATGGGTATAATTGAACTTTACTCCTTTTGAAAAAAAGAGACGCCTAATCGGGATACTTGCCCCCGATTCCCCCCAAATCCTCCTGGAAAAACATAAGGATGTTGCACTTTATGTGAGAGAAATATAAATGTTTCCATTATCAAGATTCTTACTAATGACCATAACATAAAACCGCTAACTTTCATTCATCATTAACACAAGGAACAGACGCACTGGTACTTCCTTGGTAAATAATAGATTTGTTTGTTATCTTTAAGAAAGGTCAAAAAAATAATTTAATCCAACGAAGGTAGATTCATTGACTAAAAAAAGGAGGGGGTGAAATCTGAGCGAAGAAGAGCAATAAAATAAGAACGAATAGGAAAAATAAAGTCGCAGGAATGACAAAGCTTTCTAAGAAGAGAACTCGTTAACTTTACCTACCTCAGGCGACACCCGGGCGTGCAGATGCATTAAAACTCGAAATCCCAAGGTTTGTGCCCCTAGATGAACGTTCGAAATCCCCCTTCGGCCGATTATTATTATAAACAAATGAACGAAAAGATGCCGTACTTTTACAAAGTCAAAACGTGATGGAGGCCATTAAGGAAACCAACTGAGGAGACCCGAGAGGTTTCAAATGCGTCTTTAAGGCCGAGGCATTGAGGGTAGGGGAAGAGGTATCTCTCCAATCCCGCCTTAAAGACAGCTCATCCTCTCTCAAAGGTTTCTAGAAGTTGATAAGCGCCCCTTCACTGAAGGTTGCTTAGCTCAGGAGAGCTGAGCAACCGCACACTCTGATATATCGAAATAAAGCTCCTCTTGGGCTTCTCGGGTTATTTGTCTCTCCGGACAGTTTAACTACCCCTAACTTCACCAATTTCTCAAAGACTTCCTTTTATAAACGTCCTTATTAAAGATAAAGTCACCAATTTTCGCTTATTTTTTTTACTTTTTGTTTCATTTGGATTTTTCCTTCTATTTTATCTACCATTTATTCTTTACATGTTTAGATGAACCAAGCAAGTGATGGATGGCGTTAAACAGTTTATTTTCCCAGCCCAAACACTAGCAAGAAGATCTGAGGCTTTATATCTTCCACACATTATTACTTCCTCCTTCTTCACCACTTTCTGTACAGATCCCTCCTTACCAACTTTATACGTGAGATGGCCTCGTAGTTATTGAGCTTTAAATTCGGAAAAAAATACCTGGATTTCTTTTCATAGTAGCAACGTGGCTGGTGTGCTATGGTTCGACGAGGAGTGTATCCAGGTAACTTCGGAGACAGCCTGCCTTGACCTGTTGCGATCTCCAACCCTCCAGTGAAAATGGAATGTAGGAACTTTCTTTAAATGCCAAAAAACCTTAGAATATTTCGGGTCTGTTTTTCGTGTATGGTGGAGAAACAAATATACGTGTCTGCCTGAACGGATGCGAGTTGGCGTTGGAGGTCAATTACTGAAGAACATGGCAAGTAAAAAGAGGTAAAAAAGCTAATTGAAAACAAAAAATAGGATGCAGCGTGAAGTACGGAATTAAAAATTAACAAAAGAATTAATTGAAGCTAAAAAAATTGCTTAGAACGAATGTTATGGCAGAGACTGGAAGGACTGACTACTAGGTACCAAGACTAGAAGCAATGGCTGCTAGGTCCCGAGTGTCAGCAGAACTCTTCCTTCAAGGGAAACTGAGACAGACTTTGAGAGTGGAGTGTTGTGAAGATTCCAAATGCGATGGCGGTGTGAATGTCAACATTAACAAGAGGTAGGAAATTTGCGTTCGCGGTTTGGATTTCCTCGCTTTACATGAATATACAGTGGCGAGGTCATCTCATAGGAAATTATTATTATTTTTATTTGATTATAATTATTTTAAAGCTAAGAAACGAACACCAACTTGGGCATCTAAATTAGAGGGTATGTAGAGATGCGTAAAGTGATGAAGTTAAGCGAAATGAAAATGTGTGAAGGTATTTCAGAAGTCCATTCAAATGGAGACCATGACGGGGAACGTTAATTAGTGTTTCAGGTTGGTCCCAAATGGGGAGCGACGGGTACCGAATTCTTAGAATTCGGTGCTTCCTGACTCACTCATCGGGCCCAATCTTCCGTGATGCAACTCCTTCCCCAACCGAGTCTTTAGGCTTAATGCGGCTTATTTTGATCTTCCTGTTATCTTCCGGCTTTCTTTCTTTTTCTATTTCCTCCAAGAGTCATGCTTCCTCCCATGGAATGGGTATTCTCCGTTGGATTACACCTTCTTCCAACCATTCTCTTCTAACGACTGTATATAACGATTACCTCATTGGATTTCGCTTCTTATTTTGAATATAATCCAGAACAAGGAGAAGGGTAGGAGAGTTGCGTAGCCTACATAGGATTAATGTCAAAGTGCCTCTTTCATATTTTGGGGTGTGTTCTCTCTCACATTTCACCCCCCACGCAAGTGGATGTAGCATTATCAACAATGCTGCAGTTCACATCCGGAGAAATGCGTGCCATACCGTTCACACATCCCGCAAAAAGATCTCTATATCTCGCACACATTTTTATCTTTCCCATCTTCACTTTCTTCGAAGATTTCTTCTTGTAAACCTTTGGCCAGAAATTTGCTCCTTGGATTTTGCTGTTTAGTTTTAAGTCAGCAACAACAGATTCATCCCTTTTGACGATGAACCACTCCAGAACCATTCTGGCTTCAATGTCCTATTGGCTTTCACCTTTTTTCTTAACAAACCTTTTTTTGTTTCTTAGAGGCGCAAATTGTCATTTTAGATTACCCGTAAACAGAAATTTAAACTCTTAATGAAGTCTTAGGTCACAGTTCTGATGATAATGATAAAATTAGCTTACATCTGTTTAACTTGATTTTTAAAGCAAATTTATTTATTTCTCCGATTCGTTTTAAATTTGGAATGATGATGTTAATTTTAAATTTTGTCATCAAATTAGTCAAAATTTTAAACCGTGGTCATTGACAACTCAGAAGCTTTATATTTTCCGTATTTTTTGCTGTAAAATGCCAAAATATGAGCTATACCCGAAAAACCGAAAAATTCCTTACGAAATAAAGATTTTTTTTATATATATTTTCTGCCTTATTTTTATTTCCATTTTCATTCGACCTGTCTCCCTCCTGTCTTGATCGTGTTCCGAAGAAATGTTGCGGTTTTGTGCTACACTTATACATCAGAAATTACCTCAATTTAAAATGGTAGTCATACATTGGTTTTTCTTTCATACTCTTTGTACAACCAGCCATTTTAACTAATTTCATATGGCTTATTCTGAATTTAGGCATTTATGATAATGTTATCTGTGTAATTCAATTTGTGAAACTTTGTTTCATCTTTCCCCTACGGAAATAGCCGCTTCTTCTCAACTTTCTTTTTCTCTTAATCCTATGTTCATATGATTTTTTCTTTCTACCAACGGTCCCTTTATTGTTATTGATGGGTGAGCAGAACCTAATTTCTAGAAAGTATTTTTATTATTACGAGAGGTAGAAAATTGCGATTAAGCTTCCTGTAATTACATAGACGGTCTTCACCGACAGTTGCCAGGGTAACAAAAAATAGCTCTGATGAGAGATACTTATTTTTGTAGAGTAAGTTTGTGCATTACGATTTAGAAGGTTTGCGCTATTAGCGCAATATAAATTTTAACCTTAGTCTCATCCAGGAATAGTTTTTTTAGTTCTAGCATATTCTTGGTCTATTTCCAATATTAAAGAAATGGGCTATTCACATCGGCTTCAAATAAAAAGAGATCTACGCTGGTGTCTTGTTAGAAGATAATTCAAATTGTTTTCTTCTTTACCAGGAAGGATCAGGATTTTAATTTCCCACTCTTGAAGTTCACTGTTAAGAATATAAAAACTAACCTTTGATTGTTTATTGTTCTCACTCTTCGAAGAATTACAGAATGGAGGCGAGCAAAGTCACCGGATCTACTCAAGTTCACATCTGGCAATAAAAAATGGAGTAAATAAACATCTATAAGACAAGCCAACTAAATTCAATGATTAAGTGAGATTTGTCACCAAGCATTTCAGAAATCTAGATAGGAAATGGAATTTAAGAGAGCGGTTTTATAGACCTATTGGTTAATGGTTTTGTTTTTTCTAACCTAGTCGAAATACGACTTCCCAGCTAAGCGAAGCCATTTGGTTTAACTTTGCGACTGTTAGCTTATTCTAAACCGACCCAGAGTTTGGACCCCATGTTATGCTGTAGGTCTATAGTGTGAGAACGAAATGGCGCTCAAAATAAGGTACTGATGGTTAAACTAGAATAAAGCAACACAAAATAAATAAATAACCTCCATTGAATTACCATCTCCATCTTCCGGTTTCATTGAACAAAGGAAAGACTATAATAAACATTTGACCCAAATCAAATTTAGTACCAAATAATTCTTTGGACCCAGGATAAACTTCTAGGTTGTTTGACAAAGGTAGCAAAACTTGCTTCTTGCTCTCCTGGTCCTAATGCCTGCAGAACGATCTCTGGCCATACATCCTCCATACATTTTCCTTGTAAATTTTCTGCGGGATACGTCCTCGGTGCTATTGCGCTTTAACTTCGAAGGAGGAAGATTTGTCCTAGGTCATATTGGATGCCTTTTATCGGTGTGAAGGAGTAGTGAATTGACGTTTATCATCGACTTCCCCTTCAGTAAAATACCTAAAGAAAGTCAATCTCATCTTTTTAATCCTCTACATGACTTAGTTCTCCCTAATGGATTCCCGGGACAGAGAAACAAAATGAAATTTGATTTTTAACCATCTTTTTATGCCTCCATATTTTAAAAAGGTAGTTTAAACGTTTTTATTTACAATTAGCATTTTGTTTCACTTATTTTCTTCACTACATAATATATTTTTCAAATCAACCTTTGGTTTGGATAATTATATACAATTCTTGTGTAGTAATTAAATTATACTAGCAAAAATCCGCCCTACGGGCGTTTTTTACTAGGCCTGCGGCGCTGTTTGCTTCGCTCCCAAAATTAAGAAAGTGTGCGAGAGAAAAAAGTGTTTTTATTTCACAACACATTCAAAATTGGTGTGCAAGAAAAAAAAATCATTTCGCATTTTTTTAAATGCACACACGGACACACACGCACACACACGCGCGCGCGCGCGCGCACGCTAGGATCGTCAAAAGTTAAGCCAGGGTGAACCACTAGAGGTAGTCCTTGGCTTTCAATAGCACCTGTAAGCCTATTCACCCTTCTTTCCCATTGCATTTAGAGATGATAGTTACAAATGCTAAATGAGTCGAAATGAAAGTTGTGTCCTCCAGTAGAGACATTTCACAACGATTTACTCTTTCTAGGATATGAAAGCGATTAAATAGTTAGCCCAGGTGAGAAGCAAAAATAGAAATTAATCACTGCGGAGAAAAGTTGTCATTGATTATAACCAGCGTCGCTTAGCAGAGGAGAGAGAAAATGAATGGCCGCAATAGATTACTAATCCTAAGCTTGTAACAAGATTACAGTATATAAATTAGGTTTACTACAAGGAAGCAAAAGCGGTATGAGACAAACAGAGATTATATAAAAGACACGCGAGTATCAACAACAGAGGACAAGCCGAAAAAAAGTATCTGGTTTATGTGGTCGTTGGGGAAAAAAAGTTCTTTTCAATTGTTGCATTGATTGGAGACATAGGCACGACCGAGGGATAAATACAACTATAAGCCTGTAACAGTAAAAAGTATCAACCATACGTCGTTTCGGTCAGGCCGTAGAAGAATATCATCAGAAAAAAAGGCCCCTACCATTGGATGATGCCAGACACCCGGAAAAGGATAACGGAAATTCGCCTTTAGAATGACATCCTAAATAGTAGCAATCAGAGATTGACAGACCTGAGTGAAGGACGACACTGAAAGACTGGAAATATTTGCTCCGTCCGGCCCGTGCCGTGAATAATATCGATGTAGAAATTGTTCCGTAATATTTCTTTTACGTTGACGGGGTGGCTTCCCGCTCCGAATGGGACGAACGAGTTGCTCTTGTCATTCTTCGCCAATCAAATACGTGAGCACACTTCTTGACTGGGGCAAATCTATAGCTCGTTAATGCGACGATATTCAGTCCATTAAATAACTATTGTCCCCGCCACCCAGGATGTTGCAATGTGCGAGTTTGTGAATGCTATATAAATGAGTTCGTATCGGAACAACTGTTTGTCATTATATATGAAGAGAACAAGGAGAGAAACGCGCCCAATCGCGCAATGCTGGTATGTATCCCTGTGGCCTTATGTGGAGTAAAGGCAAATCAGAACTTGGCGGCGGAGGGATAGGATAAAGTAAATACAAGCTATCTAAAAGATAAAAAGATGGCTCTTCTTTACTAGGTCAATTTAGAGTGTTTAAGTGAGCTAGTTTGTTTGTTTTATAACTCTTTTTGCGGCAGACTTTATAATATCAATTAGAGATCCTTGGTATTTTTTTAATTACGTTAGGTTAATAAAGATAAACCATCTCTAAGGTGCCTCTGCAACGTTAAGCCATCCATAAACTGAGAAGTTATGATTTACGTGTAAATCATAAAAAAAGAAAACTTAACGTCCACTTTGTGGGGGTTTTATTTTTTTCCAAATTCACACTTAAAGCTTTTCTCGATCAGTTTAAAGATGGCTTATCTTTTTTGTGCCCTCTGAGAGATGGCTTATTTCTACTAGGTCAATTTAGAGTTGGCTTACCTTTACTAGCCATCACTGAAATGATTGTAACAAAAAGCTATGTGAGTTGAGGAATTCGCTGCTTAGACTGTCTACGCATCACTCACCTTCAGCTTGGTAAAGCAGACGCTCGGAAAACTCGCCAGTCGCATTTATTCATCGGACAGATTTTCTCACTCAAGAAGTTGGAAATACGATACCTTTTCAACAGAGAAAATTTACGTCTCTTAAAATCTGGAAGAAAATAGACTCAAATTAGCCGCCTGTTCAGGAAGATCTGGAAAAGAAAAAGCCGTTCAGCTCAATTTCACCTTACTTTTCATTTTCATCTATCGTCTCCAGCACTGTTTCCATCCCCACACCAAAAATCCTCCCGTTCAGGGAAGTACTAAAAAGAGAGAAAATAATACTTTTTTTAGGTCACTCAGCATTAGCATCATGACTGCCTAATTCCCCCATCCCCCACCTCCTACCCAAGGCCCAAGGCCTTAGCTAATGGAAGCTGATATTTCGACTTCGTCCCAACTATACAATGCAGTGGTAACTGTATAATTAGGGGTACGGGAAGAGGGAGGTTTGAGGACTAGCCCACTGCCAGAGGAGCCCCCGGACAATGGGCCGGGTTGCAACATTTAGAGGGGGGTCTAACCACTCCGCCTGTGAGGGGACCCCAATACCACTGAGGGACACGTAACCGTCTCAGTGTATGGTAGGGAGCAACAGTGGTTTTTAATTCCCTCGAGGCGGCGGCACTCCCGGCTAGCGATGGTTGATTCCACGCTAGCCAACAAAAGGTCCGTCACTATTCACCCCTCGAGAGGAGCCAACCCAGGTTCATTCATTCATTCATCCTATTCATCATATCAGTCAGGTTAGCAAGGGCAGGACTATATGATAATGGGGGGAGGGCCCCTCCATTTTATAAATATGAACATGGAGTAGAGAAGACTGCCACTAAGGACGGAGCAAGGAAAAACGAAACCGGAAAGAGGATTGTTGATTAAGACCCTAAATACCGACCTAAAAATCGCCATTACGAAGTTGATAGATGTGCCAAACGGATACGTCGCGCTCTGTCATAAACAAGATGCCGCCGAGCGATTGGTGGCAACGAATGGGCTAATGGACCTGAGTAAAATTGGCCAAGTCCCAAAACTGCCTCCACAACTAATAGCTAATCGCTCCTTTATATGTCGCAAAGTGGACCTGTATGTCGGGTCGCACACTAGGAAGGAACTAAAAAAGGAGCTGGAAACGGAAAACCAGTTTCTCAAAATCTTGGAGCTCATCAAATTCGGCTACCACACACACGTCTTCAAAGTAGTGTGCACCACATCTGAGATGGACAACAGAGCCACGACCAACGGAGTATTGGCGTTCGGCATACGAATTCCACCCAAAAATCTCGAAGTGGAGTTCATAAATGTGCAAACCTGCTTTCACTGTTATGCAATCGAGGATCATGTGACAAGAAACTGTCCCCGAAGAGATCTTAAAATCTGCTCTGAATGCAGCCATACCGGCCACAACTTCCGTGAATGCACAGAACAATTCAAAAAATGCATAAACTGCCAGGGCCCGCACAGGACCATGGCCATCAATTGCCCAAAATGAAAAGCCATAATAGAAAAGAAAGAACAAGAAGAAAAGGATGAAATTCAAAAGAAAAGTAACCAAACCTACGCCAGTGTAGAAAAGCTACACTAAAAGAAATAAAGGAAACACAAGAACAAAAAATTAATAATAACGTAAATGGGGGCACCGACCTCGACATACTGGCGTGCATAATGTTCGCACACGTGCACAATATAGCCCAACCGGGAACATTTGCAGAAACCTTGAATCTTATATTGGAAAAGAACGGCATTCGTTAGATGTGGTTCCCCCCAACCCTCCCTCGGCACTTATTTACGGCGTTACCACGGGGAAAACTCTGCAAGTCAAGGACATGTTGAAAGTTGGAGCCACACTAGCAGAAAAGGAACAACACGAAGAATCTGGAGAAACAAATGAGGAAGAAATGGAAATCGATGATACAGAAAAGGAACCCAAAACCATGACGAAAAAGAAAACTCACAAGAAAACGAAGAAACAAAACAAAAGAATTACGACAGAGACAGAAACAACAACGGATTGCTAAGTAGAAACGATAACGAGGGATGTCAGTACGAAGCAAGAGACTTTTAAACTCAGTCTTCGTACACGAGGCATATCCTCTGCCTAAAGGTGTCAAACCATCAGGCATCAAAAAGGCATAGAAAGAGGGACATGCAAATTGACCTACGTCACTGATCACGAGGAATCCTCCTTCAAAAAATCATCAGGAGAGAACCGAATCAGATTCTACCCCAATGACGTCAGAATTTTTTAAAAAGAGACCTTCGAAAAGGTGACCAATGGAAAGTGAAAGAATGCCAAAACAAAACAAGGAGCAAGCAAAACGGAATAGAAAACTTTTCGCTATAAATCATGCAACACACCAACAGAAAATTAAAAATCCTCCACCGAAATACAGACGGGTGGAAAAATAAAAATATTCGATACGGCAACTTGTTTCGTCAAATAGACCCAGACGTAACAATTTCAGAACACGGAATCAAAGACGATGAACAAAGTTAAACACACAATTATGACATCCTTAAGAAAAACCCCACTGGGGAAAGGTATGACGGAACAGCAATTGCTGTTAAAAAAGAGTTATATTTTGCCCGAGAAAGAGAGGTCGATGAGGCATACGCTGCTGTGACTGTGCAGATGGAATTCTCTCAACTCACGATAGCAGCAGCTTACCAACCACCTCGCCGCTCATACATACTAATTCACTCGATAGTGGAAATATTTAACAAGAACAAACCAACAATACTACTGGGAGACTTTAACGCAAGACTGCTGGAATCAGGATACAGAACAAAAAATAATGCAGGACGAAATTTAGAACTCCTGATAGAAAGAAACATCCTAATACGTGCTGGACCAGAGTTCCTGACTTACATAAGTGGAAGAGCATCAACCAAACCAGATATAGTGCGAACTAGTAACAACTTTCCCTATGACATGCATATGGAACCAGTCCCTGTCCCATGTAGTGACCGTATTGGAATTCTGGTGACCATTAACCAGAACCCAATACAGGTCGGAAATCCTACAGAATGACAAACTCAGATGCACATAGGACTATGATGGAGTGTTATGCTCAACCAGAACTGGAAGGCAAAAACATCGAGGAGATAGAAGAGGTAACAGACGCATTAATAAAGTGCATCACAGATGCAGATGAAAAATGCATTCCAAAAATTAGATACAAAACACTCCCTCACCCAAAATGGACTGAGGAGATGAGAAGAAAAGCGAGAAACATTGAGCAAAAATACACGGAAATTAGAGAAGCCTACACAAGTCGGATAAAGACTGAGGAGCTAAGACAACTAAAGAGTGATATGATATTTCTTATTGAAGAACAGCAAAGAGACCTATGGAATGAATAAATAAGCAAAGTGGAAAACACGGAAGAATCAAGAAAGGCTGGAAATTGATAAAATTAATAAAAAATAAACCCCACAGAAAGAAGATACAAATAAAAATGAACAAGAAGAAATCATAAACAGCAACGAAGAAACAGCAGATAAATTTACAGAACACTAGGGCAGAATATATTCCATCGAAGAAAATAACTGGAGATATGACGCAGAAACGGGGGAAAGAGTAAACAGATTCTTAATAACAAACAGGCAGAGAATTACCCCAGAAAGAAAAGTTGACTACACCGCACAGGAAAACGCAGGTCTAGGAGCGCAGATCACAGAAGAAAGGCTGAAAAGTGCCATAAGATCGTTTAAGCAGAAGGCTTCCGGGAGCATAGGCCTCACAAAATATAACTATGAGAATGACCCAGAGAATATAACTAAGGCAATTGCTGACCTGTTCAACGCATATCTGAATAAGGGAGCTTATCCGGAAAGATTTAAGACAGCTAAAATAGTCTTCCTGCTGAAGCTAGGGAAACCAACCCACTTAGTTTCAAGCTTTAGGCCAATTTCCCTACTAAACTTTCTGGGTAAGGTCCTGGAAAAGATCTTGAATCTTAGGCTGGTCGAATATCTGGAAGAAAACCGAAAATACAATGACCATCAATTCGACTTCCGAAAGGAAAGGGACTCTACCTCACCAGTAACCATACTAACCGAAAAGATTGCACAGGCCAAAACAAGAAAAGGATACGTAGACGTAGTCCTCCGTGATGTCGAGAAGGTCTTCGATAAGTTCTGGGTTGAACCGCTTAAATCTAAGCTCTTCCAGCTCGATCTCGGCATCAAGATGGGGAGAATGTTGGCTGACTATGTCACTAATAGGAAAGCCAACATCTCCATCGAGGACCACGGGGGACCGACTTTCCATCTACAAACGGGGGTCCCACAGGGGGAGTGGGGGTCTGAGCCCCACCCTTTACGCGATCTTCACGGCTGACCTTCCGCCCCCAATAACACCAGGATGTCTAAATATTCAATACGCGGACGACATCAGTCAGATTATTCTATTGCGATCCACTAATCCAAGATGGTAGGCTCGAACTACGGAAAGGGAAATAAAGAATATTAATGACTATGAAAACAAATATAAAATTAAAACTAACATCCACAAATTTAAAATAATACCATTATGCAGACTTAAGAAAGACCAAATATCGATTGACGGCACCAACTACAGTTACGCGACCGAAGGAAGTGTACTAGGGTTACACATTGGCACAAAGAGGCTACCACGCCCATGCGAAGGCAAGGATAGCCAAAGTCAAAGGTGGCCTAAGGCTAATGCACACCCTAGGCAGTATGAATAAAAAACGACTGAGAACATTGTACAAAGCCTTTGTTGAATCGGTCCTAGTATAACCCCCCGATCCCGTTGCACACTATCTCGAAGTCAAATAGAAGAAACTTCAGAGAATCCAAAATAAAGCAATCTACTTAATAACCCAAACTAGAAGAGCAGAAAGAAACCGCATCAGAGACTTAATCGAAATAGCAGATATTGACCCAATCAACCTGACCCTGGAGAACAGGGCGAAGAAAATATGGCAGAAAATTGAACGAAAACATCCGCAGATATTTAGAGAGCTGAGGATTCAAAATGAAAACTCAACTAAGAGGTTCCCAAGCAGTAGGATCCACTTACGGCAGGCGCAGAGCTACCAATCTATACATGAAATCATAATCAGAAGCAGAAAATGAATCAATGCAAGTATACCTAAGCAGTATACAAAAATACAAAGGCATGAAATCTTTAAATAAACAATAAAAAATAATAAACAAAGAAGACATGAATTAGAAGCAACATATAGATGCCCAATTATATATATATATATATATATATATATATATATATATATATATATATATATATATATATATATATATATATATATATATATATATATATATATATATATATATATATATATATATATATATATATATATATATATATATATATATATATTCGTATAAATTTATGAAATAGAACCTACGTACCTGTAAAAGGTTCAACTTAGCAGAACCTTTCAAAAATATAGAAGACAGAATAAATAAAATAACTCACGAAAGAACAACCAGTCTCCTGGCATATATTCATCATTCATCATACGTACTCACATTTCCCCCCCACCCCTCAAAAAAACACCCCTTCTATCGCCCCGTTCTTCTCTCGCCTATATGTGATTTGAGCAGGTTCGGAATAGTTTGTACAAAAGAGCGTAGAAACCTTAAAATACGAACTTGAAACCTTAGGCATGGAAACTATTGATTACCTGCCCTTTTCTTGAAACTTTTGGGGCCGCCGATAGTTTTCCACGTGTTAGAAAATGACCTGACGCTAACTGAAATTTTTGTATTTCAAAACACTATTTGAAGATCACTTTTGTTTTGTGGCGTGTATTAAACAGCTATATATTATATATGGTTCTATGTGTTTAGTGGAATGGTAAGTGGTTTATGTATGTTTTGACGTAGTATGAGTGGAAGGACGGAAAAAGTTGAGTGTATTTTACTTGCGCAATTTTACTGTCTGCACATATGTAAGTTTAACATAAATATTTTGTAGCTGTGTAATGTGTATAATAATAATCACACAGAAAGTTTAGCGATAACTGAATTCATCGCAATACAAGCTAAGTCTGCATTTTTCCCTTTCTCCCTTGTCTGTTTAACTTTTTCTATGTTTTATCCCATTTTTTTCGTTGAGTTTGCTTTATTTTTTATATACATACACTCACGATACTCCAAGTATCTCTGGGCTCTTTTACTTACAAACGTTGTATCTTTTTCAGGCCAAATAAACTCATTAATTCGTTCTCAGTTTAATATATTCCTACTATCTTTAACGGGTAAAATTTCCTTAAATAATTTATTATTTCCTAAATGGGAGCTTCCCTAATTCCCGCCTACGCAAAGGTTCAATCAAGATTGACCATAAGTCGTTTTAGACTAGAACAAATATTTTGTGATGCCTTTTTATGAAGACTTTTATCGTTAAATAAGCCTAAAGAACCATTCATTTAGCAAAATGATGTTGCGTTTAGATGTAGAGATTATTCCGGTGGGAAGTCCTTTTGACGTGGTGGAAGTCTTGGTTCACCCTCGTGTAGCGCTCTTCAACCTGAAATTCAAGCTTGACTGATTAAGCCGGAGAGACGTCCGCTTTGTTGACAACGTAATGGAACCCCGTCGGAAGAAAACTCCATAATAAAGCGTCTCATTTGGCTGAAGGAAAGAGGAAGTAGCTGAAGAGAAAAAAAGAGACAAAGTTGGATTAGCAGAGAAGTACTTAAAAAACGAAAGGTTTTAGAATATATTAGCTAAAGTCTCGAAAGGGAGGGGGGGATGACGTAGCCTAGACTGCTTGACAGGGAAAGGAAGAGAGGTAGAGGGAAATCGAGACGCTTTTAGGCAGGTACACATACATGTGTACGGCGCTGATGAATTAATTCCCTTCGTCTTTTCGACTTCATCCGAGGTCGTAAGGTTGTTAGGACACCGAAAACAACTGCTTCGGCTAACTTTACCTCGCTCCGACCTTAACGTAACTGTCGTCACTTTTTATGCAGGTTCTGATTTACATTTTTGTTATACACATTTATAAATTAGAATATTTTGGGGCATGTTTTTTATCGTTAACATTTGTCGTTCAGTAAATATCTCAGTGAGGATCTAGTTTAGCGTGGGTTTCGAACCTTGTCTCTACAGCACATGGTAGCCGCCGCCATGTATACATACCTGCTCGTGCCAGGAATGAATGTTTTAATTTGAAATGTGTACGTGTGTGGGCTGTACCCATGCATTAGTCTCATATTTGTGGCAATCAGGTTCTTCTCTCTACATATTTTCCATTCTCCTAAGTTTACCAGTTTACGAATGTCTTTATAACATTTCTGGCACACCTTAATCGTTTTTGCCTTTATTTTTCTAAAAGAAATAAAAAAATCTAAAGTTTGTTCGTGTGTCTGTTGTGAATGTGCGAGGGTGTACACATACAGTGACATCGTCCACCGGCAACGGATGCGAAGGAGCGCGTGTTGCCAGGCACTGCGTGGAATGACGAAAATAACGCCTGAGATTAGAACTGCGAATTTGCCCGTTCGAGGGAACAGAGTTATTCGTTCAAGTAAATGTTATTGATAAATTAGCCTTTTAATTAGTAAAGACATGTGGTTTACCTCCCACTCCCCACCTTAATTAGCGGTGAAATGCCGCAGGGTCGTATTAGAGCAAAAGATACACGAAATTTGGTCGTAACTAAATGTGCCTTTATTGGTAAAATTATCATAGATTTTTTTCCTAAATCAAGAATAGGAGCTACATTTTGGATCTGATTACTTTTACCTTTCCTTTTACTCTTATCCTTTCGAGTAGGAATTCTCTCCACGGTTTAAGGTTTTTATCATACAAATATATAGGTACTGGTAACAGAAACTTTCCCCTTCAGAAATATACGAAGTTTTAATAAGGACATTAACAAATAGTGAAAATCTATAATGAAAATATTTTAAGGCATCCTTTTCCCTATGTTACATTTAGAAAATAGGGCAGGTAATAATAATAACTCCTTTGCCAAGAAGATCCGGGGTTGTATGGGTTGTTTGTTTTTTTGGAGAGGGGTTCACTCCATAGACATTTGGTACTGGGAGCCTTACTTTGCTAAATAATGAAACCATTGTCCTATTTTCCTAGTCTCCCCCATCTTTAGACTATTGCTTAGGTGAATTTAATTCTTGGTACGAAAGTTAACCATTGCAAACTCTATATATTTTTCTTCGTCATCCATTTTTGAATGAGCCTAATTGTCCCCCTAAATTGCACCCTTTCCTTTTAAATGAATAAAAAGAAGCTACATTTTAAACAGCTTTCGCTACTCGGTGCCGCCTTTCTTTTTTGTTAGATTAAAACTGAATTCAATAAATATAAATATGGTATTCATCTAACATATATTAATTTATATTCTTTTTCTATTTCAGGTATGGTCTTAATTTGGATTTATTGGCAATGAGTGAAAAATGTGAAGGTTTTGTAGAACAAAGATCACAAAGGAGAAAAGGAAGTATAAAGAGGAATTCATGATAGTACGTTTGGTAGTTTACAACACAAATTCAGAGTGAGTGGATCATACTCGACCAAGTCGTGGACCAGATACAATGGAACGTGAGTACCTAATAGTCAAGTTTATGGTAGTAAGTAGTTATGAAATTCGGAATATAAAATTCAGATTTCGCCACTGTAAAATTCCACCATACAACATCCCAAAATAATATTACTCTTATTTCAGTATGATAGAATCACCCAAAATGTAGACATACTGTATGTGACTCAATTTTTTCTATAGCTTAGCAAAGGAATTGAGGATGGTTGTATAACTCATCCTAAAACCTAAAGTAGCCCAAACTGAAAGTCACTTGCTCATGGAAATAATGGAGACACCAATTAATATGGATTAGATTTTGTGCTACAATCGCTGAGCACAAACATGGTGTTTGTAAAAAGGAATATAAACGGATGTGAAAGAGATGAATGAAAAATAAGCAGCTATTGATCGAAATTTAGAAAAAGGCAGCCCCAAGAAATATATGTGATGATATTTATGGTCACCGCTCTCGCGCAAGACCTTTATTACGGAACAGGGGAGTGGTGGTTCAGAAGAATTACGCACTCTATTTTTTCCTTTATACCCCAAATAGTCTATTTGGGGTATCTAGACTTCACGTATTTTCACTATCAATTAACTAGCCTAGTTTTTGTGCGAATCTCTCTTTCATAAACTTGGTTAAGAAAAAGTTGGGATGAAGTGTATGTATTGAGTGTACATGCTGATAAAATGGCTCAATAACAGATTAAAATTGAGTCCGAAGCCTTAAAATTAGTCTCTCTTAAAAACTAAAATCCCCACATTGCTTTTATGCGATAAATAGTTTTTATTTTACTTTTTAAATCATAATATTGCTTCTTTCACTTATTCTTTTACATCCTTTTGTCCTGAGAACACATTTGCATCACAACTTCCATCGATAAGAATTTAGAATTTTGAAAGAATTCCGAACAGATTTTCTTTCTAGAATTAATATTTCATAGCCCTGATTTTTAATAAAAGGCCGTCTTATTGCATCAGTTTTCACTGCCTACCACGATCCTAGAAGAATCCCGGATAGGGTTGTTATTTAAACATCATCCCTAAAGCATATGTATCATTACACTCGAATTGATGTTTGGGTTTGGCTTAATGGATTTTCAAATGCTTGCTCGGTTTCTCATAGCCATATTCCGGGTCGCGGAGAAGGTCTTCTTCCGGTAAGCCATTGCAAATAGTTACTATTCCGAAGGGGAGGTAATTCTGCGTGGTCACTTTGTAAAAGCATCGCAAAATGTGATTATATTACTACTGTTTACTTACTTGTTAACGCCATTTAAAAGGTAGGGCATATCAAAAGGGATTCCATCTTCGATGACAGGAAGAGTCACGTGAAGGTATTCACCATCAGAGCCCCATAACGATTACCAGGAGTAAATGATTGAGGATCTGGCTTGTGTATGAAATTGGATTTAAGTATGCATTGGTGCAAAAGATTAAGCCCCAAAGTGATAGTGATTGAAGAGGGTAAGTGGTGGAGGTAATAAATAAAAAGTTGGCTAAAGACAATAATAATTCTTTCTTTTTAACAAAATATGGAACCTTGACATTTTCGAGGTAAAAAAAATCGGGATAGTTAAAAATTGAAATCATTATTGGAGGTATGAAGAAAAGGGATCTTATAAAATGTATTGTAAAGAAGCCCTTTTGAACCTCAAGCAAATTACAAACGACCCCATTAGGGCCTCCTACATATGTGAGGATTCGTGTCGAGTGGAGAGCCGCACACGGCGTGTCCCTTATCGCAAGTTGCTCACTGTCCTCAGTGCGGGTCAATCGTCCCATTCTTGGAATCCTCCACGATTTAGGTCATGTCATCGGACTTGTGCATTTCGTGGTGGAAGTATGTTGGGGAGGGGGGAGACTCCCACGCGGTAGGGGGTCATTTAGTTCACCTTTGTCATCGAGACCATCGTCTCAAAGTCACCCCGGCGGGCGAGTGGCCTTTAATCAGTGCTGTTTCTGGTCAAACGGATCAAAGGAACTTGATTTGAAATTTCGTCATGAAAAAGATCTTGGTGTAATAACGCGGGACTTCACCCAGTGGAGATGAAAGAGAATAGTACTGACAGAAAAACTAAAAAGGCTAATAACAATAATAGTGAAAATAAACAAGGGCAACAAAAAATGTTAAACGTAAATCTCCCTAATTTGGCAAGTACTTAAAAATCAGAGGTGAGAACTGTCAGGTCATTAATGGGGTGGGGCTGTCTATACACTTGCCGTGGTGGACCCGGAAAGAGAAGAGGGGAGAGAAAAAAATGCAGCTAAAGAGATGAACAATAATAACACTTTACTTAGTCAAATTTCACCCATTTTTTCATATTTTTAATTGGAGTCATGCCAGGAGTGAACTCACAGAATATGGCTAGAATTAAATAATTGGGGGAAGAGGAAATTAATAAACTAGTGAATACTTAGAAGAACCAATAAAAGGACGAAATGTTGAAGAAGACAATGAATGGTGTGGAAATCCTCCATCATCGCAAACCTCTCAGGATTTGTTTCGGACCTTCATCACCAACTCCTTTCACAAGTTTGTTTTTTTTCTAAAAAAAAAGAAAAAGTGAAGCGTAACCAACGATGACATCTCCGATAGAAACTTCTAGAAAATATATTCGGTGTGAAAATGATGAATATCGAGAGATGTGAAAATATGAAGACGGTTCATAGCACAAAGGTAGAACTTGGGGCACGATGGAGTAGATGGGCTCGCAACTCTCCTGAAACAAACCGTGGGTAGGGAGAAGATGGACTCCATCTTGGGATAATCTTGGCATTTTTACACAGTTGGAAACCATCAAATCGTGATATCCAATCGCCCTCAAGAGAGAGAAAAGGACAAGAAGTACCCTAGGAGACCTTACGGTCCATTCAAAGAGGGTACCTTTGGGCTAACAGTAGATCAGGCACAGTTCTGCATAACGACTTAAGTGCCCAAAAAGCCACTTTTCAAGAATTCGTCCAGTCTTGACTTGAACTGATCAACAGTTCAATTTCCCACACAGATCACGGTTGTAACGCTTCAGTTCGAGTTTGTAGCCGTGATTTCTCGTTCTGCCCTCACTAATTTGGAAAATATCCGTGTAGTCTACATCATCGAAGCCTCGAAGTATTTTAAACACTTAAAATAAACTGACCGCGCAGTCTCCGGGTTTCCAACGAGAACAGACTTAATTACCTTAATCTATCATCGTAACTTTTGTGTCTGATAGAGGGAATCAGTTTGGTTGCTCTGGCTTGCACACGTTCCAATCTCGCAATATCCTTTCAAAACGAAGGGCTCCAAAATTGTACGGCACACTCCACGTGCGGTCGGACAAGTGAGTTGTACAAACACAGTACTATCTCCTTGTTCCGATATCCAAACTGGCGCTTTATGTAGCCTAGCATCCTTTGGGCCCTTTTCTCTGCCTCAATGCACAGTTTCGAGAACTTAAGGTCACTAGTCATTGTTACACCCGAGTCCTTCTCAGTGTCGGTGGATTCAATAGCAGTGCCCTTAAGGATATATTGAGATTGGGGGCTTCGGTGGCCGATGTGCATTACTTTGCATTTTTTCACGTTAAATGGCATTTGCCACGTGTCCGACCACTCCACAATCTTCCGAAGATAATCTTGAAGGCGGGCAGTAGTTCCTTCCTTTTCGACGTTCATACCAAGCTTGGTATCATCGGCAAATTTGGAAATCTTCGCAACCATGTCACCATCCATGTCGTTGACGTAGATGATTAATAGTAGTAGTCCCAGGACAGAAGCTTGAGGAACACCGCTAGTAACGGGCACCCACTCAGAAGCCTGTCCATTCAACACTACCTGTTGCCGTCTGCCGTTTAGCCAGTGCTCTATCCAACTTGCTACATTTCCGTCTACGCCCAGCGCACGCACTTTCCGAAGGAGGCGGTGGTGTGGTACTTTATCGATTGCTTTTTGAAAGTCTAAGTAGATAACATCCACCGCCTCATCCCGGTCGTGCTCACTAAAAACAAAGTGGAAGAATTCCGCAAGATTCATTAGGCATGACTGGTGCCTTCGGAACCCATGCTGGGAACTCCTCAATCGCAAAGTTGGACTCTACATATGACTTCATTTTTTCCACCAAGATGCATTCTCTGATTTTACCTACTATTGAGGTTAAGCAAATAGGTCGGTAGTTCTACGGCTGCCTAGGGTCTCCTTTTTTGAAGATAGGAGTTACCTCCGCTTCACGCCAGTCTCTAGGAACGCATTCAGTCCGGATTGACATGTTGAAGATTGTGCTCAAATGTCGTGACACTTCATCGCGCACTTCTTTCAACACTTTAGGTAGAAACCTGTCCAGGCCAGGGGACTTATTCGTCTTTTGATCAGTGATCTTTTTTTCTATTTCTCCTTGAGTGAAGTCCATTTCCTCCAGCTTTTCACTTAAGTAGGAATCTGTGGGCTGGGGAATGGGACCACTCTCTTCAGTCTCGCTACTCGGAGCTCCTCGTCACGCTTTGCCACCTTTATGCTGGGCTTCACTCTCCTAGCTACCCTACGGTACTCGTCAAAGTCACCAGAGATCATTGACTGCCGGTAGACCGTTCTTTTCTCTCTCAGCAGTTGACTAATTTCTCGATTAAACCACTTAAGGTGAACGGAAGACCGACGAAAACTTCTCAAAGGGATGAATCGTTATTGAAGACTCATGAACGTAGTTTTGAATCTATTCCACGAATCTTCAACATCCACGTACACATCTAACCTCGCATCAGTGAATCTAGCACGAAGACCTGCAAAGTCTGCTCTTCTTAAATCAAGTTTCTTCGATTTCCTAGTTGCAGGCTCTACCTTGGGGACCTAGACTATAAATCTGACTAGTCGCTGGTCAATGACACCGATCTCTTCGCCTGCAGATGTCATCTTCAGAGGTGAAAACCAAGTCGAGGGTATTATTGCCTCTCGTCGGCACTCTCACCCATTGGGTCAGGAACTCGTTGTTCGCGAACTCCAGGAGTACTGCTTTCTCGCCACAGGGTTCTCTGGTTTCCCAGTCAACTTGGGTATTGAAATCACCCATGGCTATATACACACTGTCTTAAACGAGTTCACCCAGTAGCCGGTACAGATCCCTGTCCTTTTCAACGAGTTAGGCAGGGGGTCTGTAAAGCACCAGGGTCCTGTATCCGACAGGACCTATATCTAGGTCAACTCCTAGTAGCTCGTGGTCGGATACAATGTTGCAATTCGTCGATTTGAGTGTATCCTTGACATACAAAATCACACCACCACCCTCTCTGTCTCGCCTATTTTTTTGGAATAGTTGGTAACCGGGAAACGTGAATTCACCTTCAAAATTCCCGTTTGAGGTTTTTACCCACGACTCTGTTATGGCTACCATTTCAGTTTCTTCCGTCAATACGAGAGCACGAAGTTCAAGAAACTTGTTCCTGATCGACCTCGCATTAAACAGAAGAACTTTCAGGGAGTCCCCGAATGTAGGACTCCAAATGCTCTTCCGTTTCCCGGCTTATTTGTTTGTGAGGAGGCATCCCTCTTTGCGACCTCTGAGAAGGTTGTTTCATGAGTGACACGGGCGTACTGGCGTACGTCTACCCTCCCTCCGGGCCGCATACTTCTTTGGGTCCTCTCTACGATATCCTGGATCATGTTCAACAGAAAGGCCTTTCCTTTAGAGGAAAGATGTTCCCCGTTCCTTTGGTAGAGATCATTCCTACCATAAAAAAAAGCGGTACGGGTCCACAAAAAGACCCTCTCTGCCGTACACAAATATGCCAGGCGCCGGTTCAAAGAGACGTTCATCGAGTGAGCGGTCCGTGTTGGACCTCTCCTCGGGAGCATCCCGAACATGACACGCATGCGGGTTTTCAGCCCACAATCGTCCACGGCGCCCATGACCGTGTGGAAGATTTTATCCGTAAGGCCTACCCTACCTCCTCTCAGGTAGAGTTCGTTGCCACTTACTACCAGAGCATCGACTGAGCTCTCAGAAATCTGAGATTTCTCCGCCTCTACTCTGATGTGGTGGTTACCCCGTCCTGGAAGGCAGCTTACCTTCACAATAGTGCGAAGGCGAGCCGCTAGCAGAGGCTGCAGACCTCGTGCTTGAGAATCACCAATAAGGGTGACCCTTCCACATTTGTCTGCAGACGACCGAGTATTTCCTTTCGGAAGCGACTTGTAGGTTTCCTCTTCTTTCTCTACATTTTTCTTATTTTTTGTCTTCCTTTGTTTTCTCTTCTTCCCGTCTCGTTTCTCTTCTCCTGCTTCTACTTTATTGTCCTCTGTTTCCACTTTCTTTTCTTCTCTTTCTACATTCTCTTCTTCTCTTTCTACTTTCTCTTCTTTCTTCTTTCTTTTCTTCTTTTTATCTCGTTGAGGCAGCCCTGCAGAAGAAGAAATCGGCTGTTGGACGTCGGGAGCCTTCTTGCCTGAGCATCTGACTCTCTGTTTTTAAGAGTTGAACTTCCCTTTTAAGGAGGGAGTTTTCCTCTCTCAGTTGAGCGATGCTTTTTCCAAGGCGCTTCTCGAGTTCGCGGAAGTCACAGACACTAATGGCATCTGTGAGCTCCTTGCAACTTCTGCCCATGAAGTCTTCACTCCATCTGTAGATTTTGCATATTTTGCAGGTTAGCTTGCGAAACGGAGGACCATTCTTCTTCGCTATCTTACAAAACTCTCGGACCTTACGCATTGAAAAAGGGTTTTTTTGGATGTGATTTTCTCTCGCACTAATCACATCCGCCTATTTCCAGGAGGTTTTCGGTCGTTCGGCGAACAGAACACCTTTGACCAAGCACACCAACCCTAAGGTCTCCCCTGGGCCGGACGTCCCCAATCGTGCCGCAGCTCCTAACTGAGCAGCACGAGAGCCCCAGTGAACTGGATCTCTGATTTTTCGACAGGGGTGCTTGAGGTGTAACTGTCTTCCTAATAAGCCCTACTAATCAACTAAAAACGGCCAGACTTAAGGCAAATAGTAAAGCTAAGTGCCCACGACTTCATCCGAGATCTTTAGCTGATCTAGCAACCAGCAAGGCACAAAAGCTCTCTCACCAAAGAACAGTTGAGCCTTTGTTCACCAAGTAGCAGTCGCAAGGGGCTGGTTAGGCCATTACACGTTAGGAGAAAGCTTCTAAGGGGTACCTAGCATTTTCCATTAATCGTACCCCAAACGCTTGAGATCCTTTCAATCTCAGTCTCTTGCAACCTATGAGTGCTCCAAGGCGTTATTTAAAGAGGTTCCAAAGCCTCTCTTCTCACGCGGCATAAGGTAGCTGGTGAGGCCCTTATTAATAAACAACTTATGTGTAATAGAGATGAATGTTTGTTTTTGGTTATTGTTTTTTTTGACAGTTGAAGAGAGTTGGTGAAACTTAGTACTAACAGAATCGAAGAGGTTAGTAGGGGGATGCAAGGAGACGCATCAAATAAGTGATAGAGAAGTTTGACAACCCTCAGTCTGGATCCTACTAAAGCTACCTTACTTGCATGGGTGACCCTGCCGGACTAAAAGTCCCCCAGCTTAGCTAGCTTAACTCAAGCAGATCGCGCAAGCTCTCTCATTGACGGCAAGGTGGTTGTTTTGAGAGAGAGAGACCTATAAAGAAAACCCAGTTTCTTTACTTTAGTCATGTCGTGGTATGACATTATATTATATCAATACCATATTATATTTATGGGGAAGGGACCAATAACTTAAAGGCGAACCGAAAAAGAGACGGAACACCAGGAGTTTAGGCAAGATGAATAGCGAGAAAGAGTGCAACGAGGTCAGGTAAATTATGGGCAATGGCAAAGCTCAAGGTTATTTAAAGAGGCATGACAAAAATATAATTTTATTTACATAAAAATGAGAGAATTGATGGGCAAAATTACACCAGAGAATTAATGGGCAAAATTACATCAGATGAACGAGGGGGGGGGGTTGTAGTTATAAATCAGACTATGAAGTTAAAATTTAAGGTATTACAGGAGGAGACTATTCAAAGGGGAGGGGGAATTAACTCAAATGGGTTACTGAAGGAGGAGAGGGGTTGGCTTACGGAGGAATCCGAGTGAGACGTCGGGGTAAGGCTTCACGAATGTCTTCTGCACGTGAGGCGAGGCCGCTCGGAGCTTCTGAGCGGGAATTTAAAGTGATAACGGTTCTCCAAAAGGGGGGGGGGGCGGTAACGTCCGGTCCAGGGGAGAGTATTTCAGCCACCCGAAAACGAGGTGCGAACGAGGAGGGCTTCAAGAGGAGTTGATGAGTGAAGTCGGAAAATTCGCTCGGTAGCGATAGTTAAATGAAATTACCTCACTGGTTGGGGCTAATTCCAATACACAAATAGTTTAGCCGTCACTTTGCTTTGTTGTTAGGACCTGATTTGGGACTAGGGGAATCTTCTTGGGTCCGGGCGAAACTTCTCAACTCTGTGTCTGCCTTATGGGAAACGAGCACTATATATGTCTGAGGTTCTCCCCGCGGGGGATGGGGGTTAGTGGGAAACAGCTCTACTCTCGAATGGCCTCGAATCTTCTTACCGAAGCTATTCTAACCCGTGTAAAGGTGGACCGTGGTGGACGTGGTTTGAGGCTACCGCTTTTGGTAGGGGGAGGGGTGGTAGGCTTACCAATTTATGCCTAACAGAACCTTCTACAGAGCATGGAAGTTCCGTGCTTGACAATCAATTTCACGTAGGATTCCCCCACACATCTCCCAACCGAAAGATGATGCTTTACAGAGTAGTTGCGGAGGAAAGGATCATCCCACCCGTCAAACTAGAATTATCAAGGGTCTAGGGAAATTCTGACCTGCTACGACAAGTGTACACACAAAAAAAACGTTAATCTGAGCTCAGCGGGGAATTTACGGACATAAGCCTTAAACAGGTCAATTCTAGAGAATTTAACTAGTGCAATTTTAAACCAAAAAAAAATCACAGGAGAACATTGGCGACATTTTAGTGGAACCAAAAAAAAGAATGCAATTAAATCGAGGCATAAATACGGGACTAAAGACTACACAATTTAGTGGACCCCCAAAAATTATAATTAAGAACATTAATGAGATAATATATACAATTCACGTGGAAAACCTTCGCTCTTGCCGGAGTATGGATGAGGTAATCCACGGGTCATCTAGCCTCGAGGACGGGGTAGGGTCCCTTTCACTAGCTAAGGTGTTTGTTGCTTCCCGTGGGAAGTAGCACCAGCACCTCCGTGCCAGGCTTGAATTTTCGTTCTCGTGACTTAAGGTCAAAGTAGGTCTTATACCTCTCAATAAGTCCTTCTTCACGATATACGACACTCGTTTGTTACCTCGGGTGGACTCACGCTCGAGGGCTTCAGTTTTCTCCCAAAGGGGGGGAGGGAGTTGCGCACTCCTTCTGGGCGCGGGAAAACTTGTCGCTCCGGAGGGCTTGGAACTCCGGGTCGATAGGGATTTCCAGGGAAACAGGTGCACGGGATTCCAGGGCTGCCTGTGTACGGTTAATCACGGGCTGGGCCACGGGATGGTCGTAGATTACGGGGTTCTGACCGAACAAAACGGAGCAAAACTGGATTGGGGACGCTACCACTTCAGCCCAACCGGACGGACATATAGTCACACTCGATGTGACAACGAATTACTGGGAAACGACTGGCCCGGCTAAGGTAGTCGTGGACCACCGCAAATTTCTTATGGTCGGGCCCAACAGGGGAAAGTAGGTCCTCAGACACTATAATACAGGTGCACCTGGTGTCACGGACGAGGGTGGATACTCGGCGACCGTTCACAGTTCCGTTCTCGAACTTCAATCCACCAGGGTTGTTCTCATTAAAGAGAAAGTTTACCTGATGGACCAGGTCTTTGGCGGGCGAGGAAGGTTCAGGAGTCTCCTGAGGGGGCGGATAAGGATCAGCGGCGGCCCAGATTTGGTCCACTTGGTGGGACTGAGAGTTTGCGAATCGGGAGTTTTGAGGACAGTTCGTGCGGTAATGGCCGGGAACTCCGCAGGTGTAGCAGACGATCGGGTTCTTTTGGTACGGCACAACCGGGTGAGAAGAAATTTGGGGCTTAACGTCTCGGTGTTCAGATGGATGGAAGTTTCTTGACTTTGAGGGACTAGGATTTTTGGTAAATCTTGGAACCAATTTAGGGGGTTCTTAGGACCCTAAAATTTAGTTTTGAGTGGGGCGAATGGGGAGCCTTTTTAACATCCTTAGGGTATAAATCGTGACTACCCGCGTAGACATCGGCCTCTTCCAAGCACTCCTTGAAAGTGGCACAACGTTTATCCTTAATGAAGGGGCGAATTTCGAGAGCCACGGCAGCTAAAAGCTGATCCCTAAGGAAGAAGTCCACAAGGGACTCGTAGACCTGGGGAATATTGCACGCTTCAGCCAACATTGAAGGTGTCTTTGGAGGATGTACCCGTGTTGTCAAAATGTTTGGCCAGGGCGGATCCTTTCCTGGCGGAATCGGGAGCGGTAGAATTCGCTATTCATATGAACAGCGGCTAGCAATTCGGACTTTAACGTGGAATAGTCCAAAGTTATTTCTGGGGGAGTAAGCGAGCGACGCCATCATTTTCGAGATCCCATCTATTGATCTGAAAGATTCTCTCAAAATGGATCAAAAATGACCCAAAGTCCTCTCCATCATTAAAAGCGGGAAGGTGGACTGAAGGAGTTTGGGGAATTTAAGCCCGGGAACCGATGGACTGAGAATCCATTTGATTTCGGCTCATTTCCAGCTCATGCTGCCTAATTTGTTCACGTTCTTCCATCTCCATCTTCAGTTTGTTCTCCTCCATCTCCATTTTGTTCTTCTCCATCTCCATTTTGTTCTTCTCCATCTCCATCTTTATTAGTTCCTCCTCCCTTTGCTCTGCCCGTTCGTTCCTCTCTTATTCCTGTACCTAATTTAGCAGGTCTTTGCCCGAAAGACAAAACATTTCACCCTGACTCTTAAATTTTTCGAAAGATGACATTGTTACGCGGTTAACTGAGGGAACACTGACACGCGAACGATCTAGGACACTACCCACGCGAAACGAATATTGAATATTCGTGAAGGCCTTGTTCACAAAAAAAAATAAGATACAGCTACCTACCTCTGCTGTTCTAAGCCGGGAAAAAAAATAAAATGGTCCTACCGGAATTAGGACACCAAAGACCTCAACTCTTTTGGATTAATAACCAGGAGAGTCTCCAAAATTCAAATACAATCAAAAGAAATTAATTACCTGGGGTCCAACACAAAATCTGAAATAGATTACGTTCCACTGCTCTTCAAATAACTTGAACTTGCCTTCTGCCAGTATAATACAAAAATTTTAAAAAATGGATTTACGTGAATAACAATGGAACTTCTAATGTTGAAATTAAAATGACAGGGGTTAGTAAAAACCCCAAACACACTTAACACCAAAATTATATAATATGTATATTAATAAATATATATGTCGTGGTATCACATTATATTATATCAATACTATATTATATTTATGGGGAAGGGACCAATAACTTAAAGGCGAACCGACAAAGGGACGAAACACCACGAGTTTAGACGGGCTGAATAGCGAGAAAGAGTGCAACGAGGTCAAGTAAATTATGGGCAATGGCAAAGCTCAAGGTTATTTATAGAAGCATGTACAAAAATATAATTTTATTTACATAAAAATGAGAGAATTGATGGGCAAAATTACATCAGAGAATTAATGGGAAAAATTACATCAGATTAACGAGGGGGGGGGGGTTGTAGTTATAAATCAGACTATGAAGTTAAAATTTAAGGTATTACAGGAGGAGACTATTCAAATGTGGGGAATTAACTCGAATGGGTTACTGAAGGGGGAGAGGGGTTGGCTTACGGAGGATTTCGGGTGAGAAATCGGGGTAAGGCTTTACGGATGTCTTCTGCACGTGAGGCGAGGCCGCTCGGAGCTTCTGAGCGGGAATTTAAAGTGATAACGGTTCTCCAAAAAAAGGTGGGGGGAGTGGTAACGTCCGGTCCAGGGGAGAGTATTTCGGCCACCCGAAAACGAGGGGCGAACGAGGAGGGCTTCGACAGGAGTTGGGTGATTTACTGATTTTTACCTTTATTATTTGGCATTTAATGATTTTTTTTATTTCTTGTTTTGGGTTGTTTTATTTGCACTTTAGTTTTATTTCGTCGTCGTTATTCGTTATGCTACTCGAAACTTTGGTGAATTTTACTTTCTTTCTGGATTACGGCTTATCCGAGAAGAAGTGATAGTTAAGCCACATCGGGTGTGGTTAGTCGCCAGATGGAGTCTCGTTTTGACTCATCTTCTCGGTGGCTGCCATTCAGATCCCACGTTAATCAGTAGATCCCCATTGAGAAATAAAATGCAGCATCGTAAATGAAAGCAGATCGCTGGTAAATCCATGACCATATACATACTTTCTTTTCTTCGGTTTGCCTTCAGGGGATAGGAGGTTTTAGCTGCAGTTGACATCTGGAGAATATCTTCCACTCATTTTCATTTCCTCCTTCTTCTCCACTCTTTTTAGGCCTCCATCTAAACTTTCTAGGGGAGATACTCTCGTTGGTTTTCGCTTCTTAGTTTTGTCACACCTGTGATCTTTGTACCAACATTTCGTGGCAATTTATAGTACTCCACCGAATCCTCATACTTAGGATTGATCTATTTTATTCAACAACGCCTAACACCATCTTTCTCCCATTGTTGGGTCTAATTATACAGGAAGGGAAAAGAGAGTGGGAGATTTTTAAAAAAGGGAGTGGTCAAAGACGACCCACCCAAGAGAGAGTTACAACAAGGAGTAACAACAAGGAAGAAGGTACCCTAGAAGACCTTACGGTCCATTCAATGAGAGTAACTTTGGACTAGCAGTCGAGCGAGCACATCTCTGCTCAAATGCTTTACGTCTTTAAACGGCCACTTTTCAAGACCCTGTCTAGTCTTGACTTGAACTGGTCAACAGATTCACTGTTGACAACTTCCACTATAAGTGCGTTCCAACTACCGCAGATACTGTACGTGAAAAACTTTCCACACAGATCGCGGTTGTAACGCTTCAGCTCAAGTTTAAAGCCGTGATTTCTTGTTCTGCTCTCAACAAGGGTGAAAATATCCCTGTAGTCAACATTGTCAAACCCTCGAAGTCTTTTGAAAACCTCGATGAGCTAACCACGCAGTCTACGGGTTTCCAACGAGAACAAATCTAATTCCCTTAATCTATCTTCATAACTTTTATGTCTGATACATGGAATCAGTTGGTTGCCCTGGCTTGCACGCGTTCCAATCTTGTGATGTCCTTTCGAAATGAAGGACTCCAAAATTGTACGGCATACTCCAGGTGAGGTCGAACAAGTGAGTTGTACAAACACAGTACAATCTCCTTGTTCCGATATCCAAACTGGTGCTTTATATAACCTAGCATCCTTTGGGCCTTTTTCTCTGCCTCAATGCACTGTTTCGAGAACTTGAGGTCACTGGTGATTGTTACACCCAAGTCCTTCTCAGTTTCGGTGGATTCAATAGCAGTGCCCTTAAGGATATACTGATATTGGGGGTTTCTGTGGCTGATATGCATCACTTTGCATTTGTTCACGTTAAAAGGCATTTGCCACGTGTCCGACCACTCCACAATCTTCCGAAGATCTTCCTGCAGGCGGGCAGTATTTCCATCCTTTGCAACGTTCATACCAAGCTTGGTATCTTCGGCAAATTTGGAAATCTTGGGAACCATGTCACCGTCCATGTCGTTGACGTAGATGATTAATAGTAGTAGTCCCAGGACAGAACCTTGAGGCACCCCGCTCGTAACGGGCACCCACTCAGAAGCCTGTCCATTCACCACCACCCGTTGCCGTCTGCCACTTAGCCAGTTCTCGAACCAGCCGGCTACTTTTCCGCCTTTGCCCAGCGCTCGCACTTTCCGGAGAAGGCGGCGGTGTGGTACCTCATCAAAGGCTTTTTGAAAGTCTAACTAGACCACATGCACCGCCTTGTCCCGATCGTGCTCACTGAAAACGAAGTGGAAGAATTCCACAAGGTTCGTCAGGACTGACCGTTGCCTTCGGAAACCGTGCTGGTAACTCCTCAGTAGCAGGTTTAACTCTAAATACGACGTCATTTTGTCCACTAAGATGCATTTCATGAATTACCGACTATCGAAGTCAGACTGATAGGTCGGTAGTTTGACGGTTGGCTTCGGTCTCCTTTCTTGAAGATAGGAGTCACCTCCACTTCACGCCAGTCTCTAGGAACGCATTCGGTCCGGATTGACATGTTGAAGATTGCGCTCAGGTGTCGTGACACTTGATCGCGCACTTTTTTTAACACTTTAGGTAGAAACCCATCCGGCCCAGGTGCCTTATTCGTAATTAGGTCACTGATCTTCTTTTTTATTTCCCCTTCCGTGAAGTACATATCCTTCAGCTTTTCCCCCGAGTAGGAATCCATTGGCTGGGGGATGGGACCACACTCTTGAGTAAACACTGAAGAGAAGTAGTCGTTGAGGAGGTTAGCATTTTCTACATCTGAGTGCTTTAATGCCCCCTCCTCATTTCTCAAAGGGCTAATCGTTCGACGGATTGGTTTACGGCTGTTCACATATCCAAAAAACTCCTTGGTATTCTCTTTACAGTCTCGCCACTCGGAGTTCCTCAGACCGCTTAGCCACCCTTATGCTGGATTTGACTCTCCTGGCGAGCCTAAAAGTCACCCGAGATCTTCGATTGCCGGTACACAGTTCTCTTCTTCCTAAGCAGTTGGCCGATTTCTCGATTAAACCACTTTGGTTGAACAGAAGACCGACGGGGACATTTCAGAGGGATGAAACGCGATTGAAGACTTATGAATGTGGTTTTGAAATTGTTCCACGAGTCTTCAACAACATCGCACACTTATAGCCTCGCGTCAGTCACTCCACACGAAGACCTGCAAAGTCTGCTCTTTTCAAATCGAGTTTCCTCGATTTACTAGTTGCAGGCCCTGCCTTCGGGACTTTGACTACAAATCTAATTAGTCGGTTCTCACTGCCACCGAGAGAGAGAGAGAGAAAGTATCAGTTTCTCTTGGGTCCACTAGGGTTGGGTGGGTATGCCATCCGTACAGGTTTCAGTTATAGCAGGGGCAATGCCCCTGTCCCCCCCACCCTTCCCGCCCCCTCGCGGGAATTAGGCTTGATCTAGTGAATTTTGTACTCCACCTCAACTTGAGATTGCTCGGGACTTTCTTAAGTTCTAACTGTAAAATACTAATTAAAAAAATAATAATAATTAAAAGAAACCGTCAAAATGGGGATGGGGGGCGCTCGTTACGCAGTACGAAGAAAAATCCTCGATCCATTCATTCGCTGCTCTTGTCTTTTATGGTAAATTGATCAGATCTTTTGGGATTTTAATCCTTTAATTACAAGGGAAATGTTCCAGCAAATACATGTATTCGTTCATGTATTTTTATCTGTGTTGAAATGTAAAGATGGCGAAGAGAAACTTGCACTGGTACGGTAGAAAATACTTTAAAACGGAATGGTATAAAATAAAAACTAAAGTTATTCCATAATTCCTAGCCATAACAAGGCTTAATGTCGTCTTTTTCATTGTCTGCGTCAGGTACCTAGGCCTACCTTTCTATGTAAGCTGGCCTACATTAATTTCTACTCTAAAGTTGTGAAAAGCGTATAAAACATTATAACCAATAATGCACCTTGATAAAAGTAATATATATATATATATATATATATATATATATATATATATATATATATATATATATATATATATATATTTATATATATATTTATATGAATGTAATGTTCCGCAGGAAAAAATGAAATGGTGTTTCCAAGTACTTTCGAACTTTATTAAGTTCCTTATCAAGGATAACTACAAGAAATAATATTATCTTAGAGGTACTCGTATATATATATACGAAAGAAAAGTATTGAAGACCGCCTCAATATATATATATATATATATATATATATATACAATGAACCTCTATGTACGTATCTATGCTAGATCTGAATTTTATTTTATTTGATAAAACACTAAAAACTCCTAAGCCTATTTAAATAGTGGTGTAAAGAAGGCATTTGACGGTATCAGCTTTAGTGTCTCCCTGAGGAAAATTCTTGTCACTTGGATAGAAGTGTATGAAAACTTAAGTGACAAAATTATTCGTCGAAGACTCTTCTTATTTCCTTGTGGTTGGGAAGAGGAAATACCATGACTGCATCGTCAGCCGAGTCACAGAAGGTGGAAACAAGGTCTTCTGACCAAAAAGTCGCGTGCTCTCACTTATTCTGATTTATGACCTTACTATCTGCATAACTTCCAATAATTTAAATAGTAACCTTAGTGGGACCCTGAAAGTTTTATCATACGAAAGATAATTTAAAACAGCATAAGGTTTTCAAACTTCGTTAGAATCAGCTGAATAGTTATGATGTTATTGCCAAAACAATATAATTCATGGGCTAACCTTGGGAGGACCATGGAAGTTATACCATTTAAAAGAGAATGTAAAACAACATAAGGTTTCGAATTTCGTTAGAATCAGCCGATTGGTTACAATGTTATTAGAAAAAAAAGCTAAACGGGGACCGACCGGCCTACATAGTGAGTTGTAGAGTCGCACGCGACCAAAAATGTCTCCGCACCCTTCTCTACAATAAGCGGAAACGCTGGTCTGAGTCCTTTCCATTGTGCAATAATTCAATAATGTATTATTACGTTACTTTGGATCGAATCGGGGAATTCACCAGCGTCAATTTTCCTTAAGTCTTTTTTTTTTTTTCACTCCCTTTTTTTTGCCAGCTAACGGGGGTCCCTTTGATTGCATGATAATCCCTAGCGTGCAATCAATGAGCTTGGGTTGTATCAGAATAGTCACCAGCGGCGATATGCTTTAGGGCAAGCTGTTTTATTGCGTCTTCTACTCCTTTTCCCACCGTCTCATTCATCCTTGTTTTATGTTTGTTTCCTTTAGCATTGACTCATACTGACGTAGATTTCTTGCGCATAGTCGAGACGATAAACAAGATTAATCTTTGTGCCTGAAAAATAAGAAAAGGAAAGGACCAAGGAAAGATAAGTGAAGGAAATTCACGCTTCTAAACCCAATTTAACGCTGCCTTGTCTGGGTTACTTTCCGAGGATGATTATTTTTTCAAGCGAATTGTTACCTACATATTTCATAACGATAATAAGGTCTCTGCAAAACTCTCTAACATGGGAGAATTTTTATATTCATATTTTCTTGTATTAAATTTACCTTTCAATACAGTACTGTCCAAAAAGATTAGCAGGCCTGTATTTCTATCTAATCTTCCTTTGCCAAAGAAAATACAAGGTTTCCAAAATTGGTGTACATAACCTAAAGGCATACACTAAACAAGAATGAGTAAATATTAGGCAAGTTTGGATGAATAAAACGAAAGTTATCAGCAGATAAGCAATTTACCTGAAAAATTGGTGTCCAAAATGAATCGAACGACAGCGGGAAAAAAATCTATCAGTGGAAAAAAATGTACAAAGGTAATTCAAATTTAGTGTGGAGGCCTTTATCCTCGATAATGTTTTGACCTAATGTACACGAAATTAAACTGAAATTAGTTGATATTCAAATAATGCTGATTCTCTCTACAAGAAACCTAAGCGTTTGGATCATTTTGGCCACTTCAATTTTTCTAGTAAATTACTTACTTGTTAATAACTTTCGTTCTATTCATCCAAATTAGCATACATTTTACACATACGATTATGTATTTTATACCTGTATTATTATCGTACTTCAATTGTGTAAATGGGCTTTCTCTGGAAAATGTTATGGAAGATGATGTGATAGAAATAAAAGCGGTACTCCGATTTAACTAGAGGATTGGCTTAAAGGAGGAAGATTACCTCACGAGATAGGGAAATTCCCTGTGGGGGAGATAAAAATGTTTTTCGATGGAAAGGTGGAAATAAAGCGCTCATTTAACCAAGTGTGGATTCTAGAATAGCGGAAAATGAAAATACTAATTAGCCAGATTCAAATAGAAGCGCGGGCAATTGTGTTTCAAGAACATTATTGACGTATTGATTTAAAATTAGAAAAGGGGATAGGAGTTTCTGATCGGAACGAGGTCGATTAGTCATCAACAACAGAGAAGAAATTAAGAGGCAGGGCAGAAATGAAGAAAAGCTAGTGGGTGAAAACCAAGTAAGCAAGTATAAACAACGAAGATATTTTAACTCTGAAGAAAATATGATGGTAAGTAAAGATAAAGGAAAAGAGAGAATACCAAATCTTTAAACCTTAAATGAACAGATATCGTACAAAGTGAAAATGTACTTAAAAATACAAATTTCAACACTTATTTAGAGGTTGATCCATGATTGTGAACGTATTTTTCTTCTATTGAGTGTTCACGTGTATTCGATACACACGCCGATGAAAGTTTTAATGTTCCTCCTCAAAGCGCTCAATAAATAAACAACCCAACCATACTAAATGTCAAAACCAAACAGGTGCAATAAGTGCATTTGACTGGTGGGAAAAGGATTATCGATCTGTCATTAGTAGAGCACGAAACTCAAATCCTATGCGAGTGCTGTTGCCTATTCACGTCGGAGCGTCAAGAGGTATGCACTTTTTCCGAGATGGTCAGAATACCGTCTAAGCCTGGGAAAACCTCTTTCACACCTTTGTATGATAACTTACCGACCGCAGTGAGTTTGTCGCTAGGCAGAAGGGGAGGAGTTACTCGATGGATTATTATGGAGGGCACAAGAGATGTTAAGTCATGCCTAAAAGCCATATTTTCTTAAGGAATTAGTGTCAAAGAGAGAGAGAAGTTCGGTGTTTGGAGAAACACGCTAGTTATTTGAAGCTCGACTCTCAAGACGTATGCACTCTTAATTATCTACCAATACTGAAAGCTCTGTCTCACTGTGTGTATGTGTGTAAAGGCTATTTTCAATTCTATTTATTTAGCATTCGAACTAAATGTGAGTGAAAAAATTTAAAAGTTTGTGGTTATGAGTGGAAAAAGTTCGACATAAAATGTAAATTGTTGTGAGAAGCCGACCAAAAAATCGACATCGATGATTTGTTTGAGGAGTGAATTTCAAGTATGCGGATAAGTTAGAAAACTCAGGGGCTATTTTTACCTACTTAAGTCACCAAACTTTGCATTACTACTCTCCATAAAGTATTCGCGAGCGAAAGGAATATTTTAATTAATAATTATTCACATATTTATTTTAAAAAATCGAACACTAGGAAGTTTTTATAGAACAGTACATAAATAGAGTAAATGAGAGAAGTGCGAATGAGTGGTGGATAATTAAACCAAAGATTAAACCTAAGGGGGACTTTGGGATTAATAATTGCCTTCCCTTAATGCCATCTAGTACTTACGAATGAAGGGGCGATTTTCATCTGTGAACTTTTCACAATTCTTCCAATCACCGAAATCGGAGGAGCCTTTCTCTATCGACTCGTCACCCCATTCTAAATGGACTAGGTTCTAGGTAGCAGCCCTTTAAAACTTATTGGGATTGCTTGTTTTTTTTTCTTTCATTCCCCTTTTGCTTTCCATCTTTTCTGTTCTTGGCGATCAAGTAAATACATGCTTCGACACCTCTTGCTTACATGATTCGAAGCGGCACAATACTCTGCAGAAAATAGTGGTGTATGTTTTACGGATAGTAAGATATTTCAAGCAATTCTTAATCCTTTCGAGCTTCTGTCTCATATGATGCCTCGTCTTGTGACTGCAATTTAAATGGGGTTAAAATCTGGTCAAATCTGGTCTCTATCCCTATCCCCTTTTTTTCTAGCTTGTATGAATGACAGGGTACACAAAATAAGTATAATGTATGTATAGAATATATTTTTCAACATCTAGCCCATGGATTATTTCTACCACTCCTTGCAGTGACCAGTAATAGAGGAAAGTGTTGCTCTTTACGATACGATACGATGTGAATAGAAAGAATGGAGTGGGATCACTGCGAAGACCACAGAAGAAAAGGTAGTCGCAGAGGAAAGGGTTCGGAAATAAACTTAAGAGGGGATGGGGAGAGTTAACATGTTGGTATGTGTGGTTTGTGGCATTAAATCGACTGGGGCGGTGGGAGGATAGGAGTTGGATCTGAGGCGTGAGTGCGTATATGGAAACGCGCCATTCATGATACTATTAACTTATGTGTGGAAAAGTATTGGTTGTGGGTTGTCATGGGTTGTGGGGTGTCTTAGTGCCATCACATCGTATTGTCTTTCGTGTAGTATTGTATATGTGGGCTTTCTTGCGTGTTTCTCCAGCTATATCGTTGAGTGAATGTGTGTGTGCATGTGTGTGTGTGTGTTGAATGGTGTTAGTTTATTATTTTCATGTAGTGTGGCCATTATTGTGTACAGAGGAGAGCGACATGCCTGTCTCAGAGCGGAGTTTTAAATGTGCTCTCTTTTCCTCTGCGATGTATCACTCGCAGCTGCGAGTGTTATTGGTGGGTATGTATGGAGTGGTCTGACTGTTTTGTATAGATGTATTTGCAGTTTCCGGCTTTCAAAGTAGAATCTATGCAGCTTCTTTTTTGTGTTTTTGGCCTTTCCTTGCATTATGTTAGGTGTATCTGGAATAAGAGGGACTTGTCGAATGTTGCCCCTAGGATTTTTACATCAGGTGTATATGTGAGTTTTGTTGGGTCTGGGTGGTTACAGTCTGGTGTGTGGGAGTATATCTAGGTTGTGCATGTAATGATCGCTTGCGCCATAGACTGACACCTGCCTCTTCTGGATGGTTCGTAGCAATCTAGAAATATATGTGCATTGCATGCGGTCCTGTCTGGTCCACGGCCGCAGACGAGTATGGTCTCGTCATCGGCATAGGACACTGTGTATGTGTGTCTGCAGTTTAGGGGAAGGGGTGGGTAATATTTGTGTATATTATCTATAATGTGGGTGTCAGTACGCTACCCTGGGGTACGCCTGAACGTGGTATGAATTGGTGTGATGTAGTGTCGTTAAATTTAATGTGACACCTCCGGTCTATGAGGTAGTGAGAAAGGAGCTTTCTGCTGCAGGGAGGGAGCTCCATGTTGTTGGCTAGTTTCCAACGGAGTCTTTAGTGCCACACTTTGTTGAATGCCTTCTCTAGGTCCTTATTGATGGAGAGTGGGTTTTTTTTTTTGCCTATCGTTCATTTTGTATAAGGTCGAGAACGATGGTCACAGACGCTTAAATGGACCGGCCCCTCCTGAACTCATATTGACAGGGGGTGAATCAGTTCCTCTTTACAGAAAATTCCGGAGACGGCTGTTGACCATACGTTCGAGTATTTTACCTATGTGCTCTAGTTGTTTGAGTGTTCTAGGTCTTTGTCTTACTTGTATAGATGTATGTTGTGTGAGATTTTGAATGGTTGTGGGAAGTGGCCTGAGGCGAGTGAAGCGTTAAGTATATGAGGGTAGGAAAAGATTTTCATAGAGGTGGTGGAGGGGCCGGGGTTGCGTTTGGGTGTTGTTTTGATATAAGGTTTCGTTTCCTTGACCATGATGGAAGTAGTTAATGTAGTTGTGTTATCGAGCATCTCCATTCTTACCAGAGGGGTGAGACCATGCTCGTGAGAGTGGATCTAGCACCATTCCTGGACTTCTTGGAAATGCTTTTGGGTGTGTGGTTTGGGTGGGTTGTGTGTGTGTACCCTGTCCCAGTGGGACCTAAATGCGTCTAGGATGTTGTTAGTTTCGGTGAGTGTATGGTCTTTACGTTGGAGGGTTATGAGTTTGTGTGGTTTTGTGCACAACATTCTCTCTACGCACCACCAGAAGAAGGAAGGGACAATGCAGCGTGCGTCATACACGATGCGGGTCACTTCGTGCCGCTGTCGGTTCCGTTCAGCCGCACGCATTATAGGATGCGGGCACGTTTTGTTGTCGTGGTTGTTATATTATAAGTCTTTGTGTGTTTATAGAGAACGTGAAGTGTTTTATGCGAGTGAAGGTTTTGCGTAATGTGTGTAAGTTTCAAGCTGTGTTTCTGGTGTTCAGAATTGGACACCAGTTATCGTCTATGTAATTAGGATTGGTGATCTGCAAGTTGAGGCAGTGTGACTGTTCTCAGTTATCTTTTGAACTCCTCCAAGTTCGTATTGTTGTAGTCGAAGAGGGATGGTGGTAGGTATAACTATAAGCAATTATGAGGTAGTCTTGTATATAGGGATGTGATTACATAATACGTGGGGACCTGGGACAATGTGGGTGTGAAATCGTGTAAGCGTGGTCATTTTGGAAGACCACGTCAGGTGACGTGATACCTCTCCCATGCCCATAAAATGTGGAGAATACGGGGCCGATGTGCTCGCAGTGATTTCGCTGTAAGGCACCGGTCAGATATTTGCCTGTATATTTGGCGGTATTTGAAATTAGTGTGGGATGGAAAGTGTTTAGGTCCCCCGCAAAAAAGAGGGGGCGGTTGTAATTGGATATGGCCCGGAGTGGGACGTCTATGTTTTGTTGTTGTCGAGGTGGTCTGTAGTAAGTGACCACTAGGATAGGGCCAGAACTTGTGTGTACTTTGCAGACTAGAATTGAGCCATCTTGTGTGTTCGTGAGGGAGTGGTGTATCGACCTCTTAACCAGGATCGCTCATCCCTGGTGTGGTTTCTATGGGGTTAAGTAATTGTGGTAGCCTGCAATGCAAAGCCTGTTGTTCGTAGGATGTAGGCTGGCAGAGTTCAATAGTATGATGTCTGGTATTTGTGTTTTTAGTACTCAGTTGGCGATGGTATGGTGAATATTGTGACAACTGCGTACGTTTAACTGCACGACGCTAAGTTGACCTATGGGTGGGAGTGAAGTAGGCATGAAGATGTGTTAGCCGCTTTCATTTCTTAAATTTCTTGATATTGTATCAATACATTAGGGGCAGGGGCCGCTACCTTCACGCATATCTGTGGTGGGTGGGGTTTGGTGGAGGCGGAGTGTGTAGGTTTCTTCTTATTGCGTGTGGAAAAAACAGTAGGAGGAGGGTTGAAGACAGTAGAAGAGGGAATGGAGGCATCGAGAGGGGGGTGTAGGCTAGGCATTGGGAAGAGGGTTGGAGACAGTGAAAGGAGGGGTGGAGACGGCATGAGTAGAGGGAGGGCGTTTGGACACAGAGGAAGAAGGGGCGGGAGCAGTGAAAGGGGGGGTGGGGACAGCAAGAAGAGAGGCGAAAGCAGTGGATAGAGGGGCAGGGACAGTAGGAAGTTGGGCGGGAATAGTGGGGACTATGGAAGAAGTAGAGGCAATAGGAGGAAGTGAGGGTTCAGTGGAGACGGTGGGGTGAATATTGGAAGAAGGGGTGGGAACAGAGCGGCGGGTGGAGTTAGGACAAGGGCCCGAGGAGTGGGGTGAGCTGGATGGGTGGTGGCAGTGGGTCTGGAGTGTGGCGCGTACTGGTGTATGTACCTGCTCACCGGTGTAGGGAGGAGCGCGGGTGTTTTGTGTTTATGTTCGTGTATTAGAGCGAACATCTTTGGGAAGGTAATATGCCCGAGTTCGTTCACGGCATAGTGTGTTTTTAAGATATTAGCGTATAGGTAGGGGTGGCCACCAGACGTCTTTTACCACCGTGGAAAGCACGATTGCCAGTTGTGTCTTGGAGCTGGTGTTTTCTGTCTGGTTGGGAGCTAATTTGGGTGATGCTGTTGGGTTAAGTGTAGTTGTTGGGTTGGGTGGAGGGTGTAGGTTAGTGCTGGAGCGGGGGGCTGTAGATGGTTGGATGAAGGGTTGTGTGGTCCCTGCAGCGCCTGCAGCAGCAGCGAGTGTACTTGTAAGGAGAGGGGGGCGGGAGCAGGAATGGAGAGGATGTGTGTGGTAGTGATTGGTTGTGGTTTTCTCATTTCCGCAACGACGTCCACGCGGGCCTTAGACAGGTAAGGGCATTTTATGCTTCCAGCGACATGGTCGCCACTGCAGTTAATGCAGAAAGGAGTGGTGCTGTTACAGCTAGTGTAATGATGCCACCATTACACTGCATCTGGAATAGAAACGGTCTGCCTGGCATGTTTGTATGTCGTGTCACGCCTTGTAAGAATATAGACACTGATGGAGTTTTATATTCAGTTGCGTTTTAATGTTATAAACATATATGAGGGTGTCGCAGACCTTTATGCCTTGGTCTAGCAGTGTGTGTTTGTGGTGTCCTCCTGAGAGTGGTATAACCGCCCTTTGCTTGGTGAGGTTAAAGTAAGGGTCTTTGATGGCCTCCTCTCCGTACTCATGCCTGAGGTGGGTGAGAAGTTTATTGGTTGGGAATGCCAACCATAAGGTGTTTGTCCTGCGTATTCGTACCTGGTGCCTTTTTAATAAGGCATCAGGTTATTTGGTGTGGTGTTGTTGTTACTTTTTCGCTATTTTACAGATGTCATCATACAAAGATAATCGTAAGTATGGTAGGAATATTTTCTTCTATCTTTTAATTTTTCTTTTTACCATTGCCTAGCTTGAAGTGGTGTTAAAATCTGTGTGCTGGTTCTTGTTCTGTATCTCTACAGCTCCCTATTCAGGCGCAGGTTCTCATTGATCGTTTTGATATTTTCACTAAATTGAGTACTGAATAATTAAGCTGATACCTTCCAAATCTGGAAAAGCGAAGATGGAAAACTTGCGACACATTTTTCCTCCCCAAAATAATGACGAAAATACGAGGAAATTTTCCGTAGGCGCAAGAACCGAGATATTTCCCCGTCGTTCATATCGATCGCTGAATCAGCTTCATATTTCATTCCAATGGAACATACAAAATCAAGTTTCATTTATTTAATATATCAGCAAGAAGTTCATACATAGTATATAGAGACTATTTAACGAGCATACACTCTGGTGAAAAGATATATAATTATTTATTCATTTATTCTTAACAAACCCATTAGGATTCCCGTTCATTTTGCCACTGTTCTTCTTTCAAGTCAAAAGGAGTTCCAACTCGTCTCAAAAACAAATAAAGCTCTAAAATTAAACCATATTAAGAGAGTTGACTTTAATGGGGCTCTTCTAATGTGTTGTGCTTTGGGGGATATTTCCCTTTTACATGTTGAAGCTAGAGTAGGTGAGGTAACTATGATTCTGAATCAAAATCAACCTAACCTGACCTAACCTAATTAGCATGTAAAATGCCAACTCACCAAACTCACAATAGCCAAGGAAACCCATAAGAATAAATTAAACTTCAGATGATTTCATGGTAGTTTGTATTATTTTTTTAATTTTTAAAATTCTGATATATTTTGCGATTCTATCGCGCATATGTTGAAATAATCATCAATATAATGCAGGCTTGTTAAAAAACATTATTTTATATCTTTTTGTGATAATTTGCAGAATCCTTATTAAGAATTTCCATAATAGAAAAAAAAGTTTAGGACTTTTAAGTAAGTTGAGTCAAAGACCCGCTTTTATCCTTGATTTTGTTTCGGAATTTTTAGCAGCATATTTTAAATTGTTTCCGAACTTCACTTAAGAAAATTAAAATTCCGAATTTTACGTAAAAATTACGAATTTCTCCTAAAACATTTGCAAGCTTTAAAAATGTTTCCGAATTTCAGGTAAGAAAAGTACAAGATTTAAATCTGGTTTCCAAATTTCCCCTAAGAAAATTAAAAGCATTTATCCTAGTTTCCAAATTTCATCTAAGAAAATTAAAATGTTTTAACTGGTTTGCATATTTTCACTTAAGAAAATTTCAAGTATTTAACTTGGTTTCCATATTTCACGTTAGAAATTTACAATGTTTTAACCTGGTTTCTAAATTTCAATTAAGAATATCACAACTGTTTCCAAAGATTTCCTTAAAAAAAAACTTTAAGCCAGTTTTCTGAATCTCAATAAAGAAACTTACAAGGTTTTAACCTGGTTTACGAATTTCATTTAGGAAAAATACCTTTTATCAAGGTTTCCAAACCTCATCAAAGAAAATTACAAGGTTTTAACTTAGTTTTAAAGTTTCACCTGATGATATTATGAGTTTTTAGCCTTTTTATTAAATTTCAACAAAGAAAATTACAAAGTTTTATACAGGTTTTTAAATTTCACCTAAGAAAATTATAAGGCCTTAACCTGGTTTCCAAATTCACTTAAGAAAACTATAAAGAATTAACCTGGTTTCCAAATTCACTTAAGAAAACTATAAAGAATTAACCTGGTTTCCGTATTCAACCTAAGAAAATTACAAGGTTGGAACCCTTTTTTTCGAATTTCAGTGCATAAAAAAAACAAAGATTTAAAACTTTTTTACGAATTTCACCAAAAAAAATGACATACAATTCTAAGGTTTTAACCTAGTTTCCAAATTTCACTTAAGAAAGCTACAAAGTTTTAACCTAGCTTCAGAAGTTCACAAGAAAATTACGTTTTAACCTAGTTTCCAAAGTTCAACTAAGTAAATTTCAAGATTTAACCTGGTTTCTAAATTTCACTCAAGAAAATTACAAGGTTTTACCTAGTTTCCTAATTTCGCATAAGAAATTCACAAGGTTTTACCTGGTGTGCGAATTTTACCCAATCCATTCAGTCTACAGGGATCATTTTGACACTGGATCGAAAGAAGGCGCAATTCTTCTAAATTTAACCACTATAAAGGTCACACATATAACGTCAAATCATAGCCAATGTGGCTTTACTATATATTCTTTGTATATAACAACAATTGCTAATAAACAAAATTTAGCAAGTGCAAAAAGTATTCAACCACTCTAATAACATGCGAGAAGATTGTTATTAAATAAAAGGGATTTTATAAATTCGATGAAAAGAATAAGATTGAGAATTCCAAAAATTTCTAGAAGAAAGATGATGGCTTTGAGCAATGTCGAAGGTCACAGAAATTCCTCAAAATAATCGATAGTAAATAATTAAACTATATTCAATTGTATTATTCTCTATGACTATTTCTGATCCAGATGAAGTGCCTTATCAAGCTATAGATTCTATAATTCCAAAGCATCGCGACCATGAAATCACTTCCAACTTGCTGAAGCCGGTGCTCCTCCTGGTTTGACTTATGATAAACAGAAGTTAGCCTTTTAGATAATAGTCTCTGATTGACATTCATTAGCATCTGTTCATAAGTACAGTACCGACTATACTCGCGTAAGGTCATTAAAAGTATCTACCGATTTCCACCAGATTCTATTCAGGCCATGCACAACCTTCTTTCCAGACCCCATTCTTTATCGTACCTTGATTCGAATTCAGGATTCATAAACTGATGGAATTGTCAGTCGATAATGTAATTCATTTATAAATAAACGTGTTAAATTATTTATAAATTGGCCATATTTTATTATTCTTCTTAAAGTATTGTTCCAGCCTTTACACTGTTCACGGAGCATTGGGCAGCAGTCATGATGTCAGCATTTGGATACCCAGCCCAAATCATCAGATAGCTTCCAGTCCTCCATGTCAGCTTACTTTTTAGCAACTAAAACTTTACTCTGTATACCCTACAACGTCGCTGACTAGTCATTCATGAAAAAAGAAGACAATTTAGCCCGAAGACCATATATATATATATATATATATATATATATATATATATATATATATATATATATATATATATATATCCCTCCTTCGCCTTTCCTCTTCAGCCTACACACAATTCTTTCTGCCTTTCCATACCATAAATACAGTGGTGTAGAAGTTTATGTTGGTCAGTCTTCTGCATTTTCACTGCGTTGCGGGAGCAGGAATCAATAATACTCTCATCCAAACCACGTTTTGTTTTTCGCTTATTACTATTTCATCATTGCTTTCAGCCTCACTGCGATATTAAATTCTTACCTGACCTTTGAAACAGACACGTCGACATTTGACATTTCGTTATGGTTCGATCATTTATAGTCATTCCCGTCTTTCCATATATTTTATGGGGTGAAATTATTATTATTAGTAAAAAGAAATAAATAAAGTCATTCCGGCAAGAAAGTCGTCAAATTTGAGAAAGCGAAAATAAATAAAAGTAGAGCGGCCAAGTAGATTACTTGTCGCCACGGGAGACATGAGCAAGACAACACTCTCAGACAGGTTTGGCAGAGAAAGCAGCGCCCTTTGTAGAAGGGGACCACATAAACTTTTGTGTAGCTAGAACACCTCCTAGTTTAAGATCCTTGTAGTCCAAGTTGTTTGTTTGTCTGAATTTTTAGGCCAGGAAACGACCTTTCCAATTCGGAGAACATTTGATATACCTGTTCAAAGCTGGTAATTAATCATCCACGCTAAATCAATATTTAATTATGTGTCAATATATTTTAATCACGTAGTACATAAAAATCATTTAATCACGTAGTACAAAAAAACTTATTGATTTCCATAAATTCATTACCAGACGAGAAAGCAAGAAAAATGGACAAATTAATTAATAATAGGAATCTTAAAGTAAAAAGTAAGCTACTATCAATTTTCAAAGTTTAGCAAAATTTGTTTCGCCTCGACACACCGAAGACGTTCATTTTTAATTTGTATCAATAAGCGGAAACCAACTTTGAACCACTTGTCAGATCATTTACTCTTTGTGCCCCGAACTAAATATCTTTAGCTTTGGGAAAGATTTTCCTTGGCTCACAAGCAACGAATGCCACGTAATGCCTCCCTTTTAAAATTGGTTCGCAATTTTCTTTCCTACATTTCTTTTTTATATATGTGAAAAGCTACTGATATTTCAGTAATCTTCTTTTTACTTATCTGGTGGTGATTTTATCCATATATATATATATATATATATATATATATATATATATATATATATATATATATATATATATATATATATATATATATATATATATATATATATATATATATATATTTATTGTTAATTGTTTTCTTCTCGAGTCTGTCGACTTGTCTTATATTCCCATTTTGTTGGTTTTGGCTTAACCCGTGAATTAGTTCCCCAAAACTCATCAGAAAGTCGTGACGCACGAGGGCAGAAACTGGTTCACTAAGCAAAACGAAATTCTTTATTGGCCTGACGCGTTTCCATATATACACAAATCATTTTCAAAGGCTAAACAGTTGTGACCAGGGAATCAATCTTTGTATAGAAAGAGAAAGAGAGGGATTCCTGTGTATCCACAGGAGATGATTTAGTCGAAGAGGGGCGGTTTGGAAATCACTTATGAAGGGATAGGAGGAGATTAAAAGGCTGGTGGCTATACACCGGTGTGGGTTGTTATTGAGTGTATTTTGTATTATGTGTCTGGAGTCACATGACTGGAGCAGTAGGAGGGTGAGGCACATGTACCCTGACACGCTTCTTCGTGATGCTGTAGTAGTGCGTAAGTGTTGGTCAACGTGCTTATTGTCCCCTGAATTCGTGTCGGGCGTGTTGTATGGGCAGACAGTACTAGTGTACGTGTTAGTTAAGTATGCCATGTGGTGGACTGCCGCATTTTAGAATTGGAGTGTAGTGCACGAACAGTGGGGTTTTTTTCCACTCGGAGCCTTGCGTGCAGGCTTCGAGGCTTCTGCCACCGTTTGTGCGGGTGTTGGTAAGGTGTGCGGTGGGCCGTTTCTGTCTGGGAAATTGTAGATGGAGTTGCCCCTTTGGGGGGGGGTAGTGAAGCCACGAGGGAGGAGGGGGATGTTATGCAGTTTGTAGTGTGTGTGACAAAGGGGGTGGAGGGTAGAAGGGAGTCATGTGTAGTTTGTGTAAGTGCAGGTGTTGGGTGTGGGCGGCCGTGCGTTTTTGTGTTCCTCAATTGAAGCAAATATACGAGTACTTTCGGGGAAGTTTATCTGCTCAAATCCGTACTCAGAGAAACGCTGCATATAGTCGGGGGTCATCCCCCGATAGTCTTCTGGCCTCCCCCGTGAGATCATTGTGGGTAGTAAACTAAGTGAGGCATAGTAGTGATGGTGTCTGGAGGAGTGTATGGGTTGATGTACGAAGGGGTGTAAACAGAGGTTTGGGTAGGATAGTCGTGAAGTGGGGTCGGATCCTTGGTAGGAGGGGTAGGAGCTGATGGTGGTGGGGTAGGGTTAGGCAGTGAAAGAATAAGATCAGGATGGGTGAAGGGGGGATAAAGGTTAAAATAAGGGGAGTAGTTAAGATGGGAAGAAATAAGGTCGTTAGAAGGGGGTTCTGCTGTGTCAGAAGAGGGAATGGGAGTAGGATCGATAAGGAGAAGAATAGGATCAACGGAGAAAGAAGTAGGACCAGCGAGGGAAGGAGTAGGATCAGGGGTAGGGAGGAGTAGAATCGGGGGAAGGAGTTGGAGCGAGAGGAGGAATGGGAGAGGTTAGGTCGAGTGTAGGGTCAAGTGAAGGGATGGGATGGGATTAGCTGGAGAAAGAGGTGGATTGGCGTGAACGGCGAGAGGAGTGGAAACTGAAGGACGGGTAGGAACGACAGGATAGGCCGAGCAAGGGGTAAGAGAGCTAGTCTAGATAGGGGTAGGGGTGAAAGACGTAGGTGTTGGTAGAAGTGGTGGGCGTGGGTTATGGTGTTTCCGTGTACGGTGTTTGCGTCTGTTGAGTGTCGGTAGGAGCTGTGGTCGTAAGTTTTTATGTTCGTCTAGTAGGGCAAAGAGCTGTGGTCGTGCGTTTTTTATGTCTATCTAGTAGGACAAAGAGCTGTGGTCGTACATTTTTATGTCCGTCTAGTAGGGCAAAGAGCGTCTCTGGAAAGACAATTTGCCCCAGACCATTTGCAGCGTATAACAGGTTTAGTGCCTCGGCGTGTGTGCGGCGTCGCCCCCAGAAACTTATTTGGCAACCCTGGAAAGCACGATGGCCAGTTGCGTTTTAGAGTTGTTGTGGTGATTGTGTGTGTTTGTTTGTGTGTAAGTGGGTGATGGAGGACGAGAGGTCCCGTGCGCGCTGACAGCCGCGGCATATGTTTTTGTGAGTGTATGTCTCCGTTTGTGAAACCATTGTTTACGAGTACTTGTGTAGCACGCTCGAGTTCTTCGTGTGTATCTTTCCATGTTGAGCAATGGGTGAATGCACGGTTGATGTATGACATTATTACGCTTTTTTATGCATTCATGCACAGACCTGAATTTGTATTTTTTACGTAAACACTGGTAGTTATTTTATCAAGCGTAATAAATTCATACATCAACAGTGCGTTCACCCATTGCTCATCATTGAAAGATACACACGAAGAACTCGAACATGCTACACAAGTACTCGTAAACAATGGTTTCACAAATAAAGACATACACACCGCTATTCGAACCCAAAATGGAAGGATGGTATATATCATCTAGAGACAGTACCAATCAACAAGCAGAAAAGAACATCATTAAATTCTACTACAAGAAGATCATGAGCATATACTACAAAACAGATGAAAGAGTTCTAAAGGAAATCATAAACAGAGGAGTTAAAGCAACACAAAATGAGAATAATGAATCCCTCATAATATACTACAGTAACAAATGCACCTCCAATTTTATAATAAGAAACAATCTCGCCTAACTCCCAAGCAGAGAAGTCACCTGATATATGAATATACTTGTAAAATGCGAGACTGTGAACTCCAACCTCATTTGTATATCGGAATGACCGAAACAAAGCTAACATTTAAGCAACAGTGGCCCCAGGACACATACGTTGAAATAACGTGGAAAACAACTGGACCGGAAGTCACTTGAAGAGAACACCGAAATCTTAGCACACGCTCCAAACCGACGACAAATGCTTATATTAGAGGCCATATACATAAAGAAAAAACAGCCGAAATTAAATATTCAAACAAATTCACAATTCATCTTGCCTTCGTAGTTCTGTAACCATTATAGAGTCTCAACCATTTGCATGCCTCTTTTTGTGTTTGGAGGAATTCCATTTCCTATAAATCTGTTCGTATAAATGTTAACAAACTCATCACAATCTCTGTATCTTATTCCCTAGTCACAACTGTTTAGTGAGGCCAATAATGAATTTCGTTTTGGTGAGTGAACCAGTTTTCTGCGCTCGTGCGTCACGTCTTTCTAATGAATTGAGGGGAACTAATTTATGGGTTAAGACAAGACTAAAGGCGGAATATAAAACAAATCAAGACACTTGAAAAGAAAACAATTAACAATAAGTGAGCAGACGCCTTCAATAAAATATGTTACGAAGAAAATCTAATCCCCAACTAATCGAATATATATATATACCAGACAATGGCTTCGCCACTTCCCCCCCAACAGAGGGAGCTTGCGCTTCCCTACTAAGATCAAAATTTAAAATCTAAAAAAAGCAGCCATGGTTAAATTTTTATAAATTTTCTGAACTTCGCCAATAATAATAATTTTAAAAAGGAACTCTAAACTAAATTTCTCCCCTTTCAAAATATCACGTTGCTAAAATATAGAGTTATAGAAGAAGAAGATATATAAAAATAAATTTTCTGAACTTCACCATTTGTAATTCTTTGGGTTTTAAAAATTTCACAAAATTTCAATATGTACTTATATTTATTTCTGAACTTCACGATTTTGTTTTTTGATATTATAAAATAACTATTAGAAATAACTTTGCTAAAAAAAACATGTCATAACTAAACTAAGATGAAATTATTATTCAAATACTAAAAAAAATCCCCTTCTTAAATTAGAGAGTTAGTGATGATGATATATATATATATATATATATATATATATATATATATATATATATATATATATATATATATATATATATATATATATATATATAAATATATATATATATATTAGACTGGCCCAGATCTATAGAGGCGTTTTTCATAGTTAGGAACTTCTTAGTCTCACCCATGCAAATTGTGAGGCTTCCTATAAAAACAATTTTAACAAAGTTTTAGCTCAATTGAATGAATTTTAGTAGTGCCACAAAGCTTACAATGTTTTACGTTTTACAGTTTTTCCCACACCACCCTTGGAGTAACTGTAATAGGCGCGGTTTTTAAAAATGTAGTATCTCCAGGAGGCCTATTTCAGTGTTTTCCAATAAACTCAGCTTGTTTTGTTAATTGCTCATGTATTTTGTAGCAGAATAAGGTTAAATGGCGACCACGTGCCCTTCTGTACCCACGTAGATCCTAAGATCACCGCATGGAGCTGTGAAAGCATGGCTGAACCTGGGCAAGGAGGCGGCCGACGCCGTTATCACACGCCCCAGCTGTATTTGCACAGGGACCGATGTCATCGCCCCCCCACGGCCACCTCTACGTTAGAATTTTGGCTTTCCGCTCAAGATTGAAATACGTTGGACATTCCAACCAACGCTATCATGATTCCCCCTTCCCTCAAAGGAGTTGCCGACTTTTCCCCAAATTTGCGCGCGCGTCTGGAGCCACCTCACCAGGCGGATATATAACGCTTCGATTGAGTTTAGAGAGCATTACTGTTAGACTTCCACCTACTCCGGAGAACGAGCTGAAGGACTCCCCCATCCCCCACCCCCTAGTGATGATTTCGATTCGAGTTGAAGGCTAAATCGATCCGTGAATTCTGTCATAGTCAATCGGCAAGTATCGACATCAGTGATCTCTGCCATAGTCAATCATCAAGTACCTGACGAGTATTCCCAACTCCGAAGCTCAACAAGTGCGTGCTCGTCTGAAGCAAGAGGTAAACCGACTTCTTCCGTCGCATTCATCGTACCCTAACTGGCCCCTTTTCGGCTTCGAGCACGTAAGGTAATCGTAACCGTTGCCGTCTGCAGATTGATCTTGAATCTGGCTTACCCAAAGGCTCTATTATTTGTGTGAACGCCCCAGTTTAAAATCCCCCTTTAAATCACCAAACTTAATCCGACCTCTTTAATCACTAAATTAACCTACCTGTATCTCGTGTGGACCTTTAGCCCCGTCTGGGCGACCATTCCCTTTAAACCCAATTTTTGTGTAAATATAAATATCATTTTGTTGTTAGTGTGATAGAACGGTCTGAGGCCGCTTAAATTCAGCCGCTATCACATGGTTAGAAACATTGCTACCCACGTGCACCTGCGATAGCAAGCAGGGCGCGTTATCGCCACCTGAGTCAATATTTAACCAAAGAGGTCATTCCCCCCCCCCCCGTTTCGCCTCCATTCGTCGATCTCGCCAGATTGAGTTAGGCTTATGGGCAGATAAGGTATTTTCCCAGGCGCGAACGGGGCATTCCCCGAAGGCCCCCACTCAATTATCCCCTACGCCCTGGAAACGGTTCCGGGTACTTATACAATGGCATTTCCCTATAAGATCAGATCAGATCCAGATTATCTTCGCGAGGCATCACGCCGATCCGATCTCACCTTGTGCACCTCGAGATCCACCATTATTGTCCAGAAGAGGACAATATCCCTTGAGTGCCAATGTTTGTGCCTTCGAGACGCCAAGTCCACAAGGCCCCCCTGTTGTTCGGAAAGAGAACAACGTTAGAACAGCCATTGTTCTTTGAGCCCGTTGACAAGAGACGGTTCTCACCCCCCCCCCTGTTGTTCAGAAGAGAACAACGTTAGAACAGCCATTGTTCTTCAAGCCCGTTCGTCAAGAAACGGATCTCATTCCCAAGACATCACGTCAGGATAATTTAATTCCCCGCTTTTTAACGTTCTTCAAGAGAACGATTGGTTTCAACGATAACCTCCATTGTTCATCTAGAACATCCCCGATTTGCTGTCACAAAGATCACTCGTATCTCCGAGTCTCACTTTGCTCTCACTCTTCGAAGGCAGTCCTTCCCCTTCGCTAAGGACAACCCCCCGAAGAACCCTTATGATGGAAATCGCCAGTGGACCGAAGATTCCTTCGCATCGCCTTCCTTTGCACAACAACTTTGTAATTACGTAAGCTGAGCATTACCTTTAACTATCTAACCTTTAGTCAACCCTACCCCGTGCTTTAAATGGTTTAGCGAACCATTCCCCCCCTTTTATTTTTTTATTTGTTTACCTTTTTAAATCTCTCCAAATCTTAATCCTCGGATTAGTCAGATATTCCCACGACCCTTTCCATTCTCCGTTTATGTAAGCATTTTTTTTGGTGTGTGTTGTTGATAGTTTAATTAATAAAACTCTATTTTATTAATGATAGCCATATTATTATCCTTGAGCTCAGTTCCACTTCTTAAGCATATTGAAGATAAATAACCTCGGTCAATCAGATTACCACGCACTCGAAATATTAGAATAATTCCCTCAACGAATAGTTATATATGGTATATCGTCGAGAGTCTATTCTACGACAGTTAGTAAAGATATATTTTCCTCATTGTCTTTCTTTTGCAACCCCAGCGCGTACCAGCTACCTGTTAATCTTTGGCCAACTTGCACTCTGAAATATTTGTTTAAAATGACCTCGCAAAGTTAATAATAAACCATCCTCCCTGGACTCATAACAATTTCCCCTTTCATTAATGGTCTTCAATCAACTTCGGCCCTAAGCCCCAAAGTACATACGTATATATATATATATATATATATATATATATATATATATATATATATATATATATATATATATATATATATATATATATATAGAGAGAGAGAGAGAGAGAGAGAGAGAGAGAGAGAGAGTCTGGCCATTCCACGACATATACCTTTAATGCATATTTCATTGTTTTGGGAATTTTTTCTGTGACATTCGACCACCTGTAGAAGGTACTGAAGCTGATCCTCATTTTTGGTATTATGATTATTGTAGGTCTCAATCAAGGCTATAGCTCTCTCTGTATTGTCATTGATGACATTCATAGTATGAGTATATTGTTTTACTGTTTGATAGTCATTTCTTTCACTCCATTTTGAAGGGTCTACTTCTAAAAAAAGAGGAATTGAACGACAATTTTGTGAAGAAAAACGACTTGATTCAAGCATGAAGTCACCAAGAGTTTTGTCTGAGATACTCTCTTCTTCTCCCTGTGTATTTCGTTTCTCTAGATGTTGTGAGCCAGGCTTCTGCAATATTGCAGCCATCTTTCTCTTCAAATCTAGAGTGACACCTTCATCCATGAAAGCAAGGGACACAAGTTCTTCTCTTAGCTCCCAAAAGTGAAAACCAAGTGCTTTGCTGGCTACAAGGCTACAAAAGCAAGTTCCTTATGTTCAGATACTTGGAAACTTTGCAAGTACTCTAAGTCCTTTCGTGGAGCAGTGAATGCAATTAAAGATGTAAACCAGTTGGGAACGTAGTACTGTACAACAAACTGTGAAAATCGTTCGACTGATGTCTGCACTTTCTTGGTCATTTTAAATTGTGACTTGAAAATAACAATTTTAATTGAATAAATAACCTATGCCATCCAACATGCTCGATGCACTCTCCAGGTTGTTTGAAGGAAAAGCTTTCCGTTTCACCCTTTAAATATGCAACTAATAGTTGCATAAGTTCTTTGTAATCTGCTCGAGACTGATGACATTTCAACTGTTCTTGACAAAAACTAAGCACAGCTTCTTTCCAAGAAACACGTGTATTGTATACTTCATACGAGGAAGTATTGATTAGTCTTCCAGGAATCACGGAAACGCTTGAATAATTGAATTTCTAGTCCGGACGAAGCACCAAATCACTTTTGAAATACGTCAGATACAATTATTTCATGGACATGATGCCTACAAGGAAAAGCAAAAAGATCTGTATTTTGTTTCTATTGTTACACATGCACCTTTCTTAGGACCACTGTTACTGACAGTGCGGTCAAAACTCATGGTTTTAACACTGTCCTCGATATTCCAATCTTGAAGACATTCCACAACTGCTTTTGCTGTTTCAGCACCTGTACCTGACGTTAGTTTTGGTATTCCCAAAAGCTTAGAGTTACCATCATGAGAGACTAACACAAGCAGTCTATTTATATTTTCAGTCCCAATTAAATCGGGTATTAATTTGCCATCCCAATGGACTATAAGAGGTGCATCTGTATTGAATGTTTGTTTCTAACTATCTGCTATTTCTTAACGCAGTTCTTTTTTTTTCTTTGCAGTGTACTTGTACTTATGGTTATATAATCAATATCTCTTCGTGCTCTAGAATAAAGTTTTTAAACACAATAAACTAGTTGTTACCAAAGTTTCATTCAATCCTTGCAGAAAATTAAGAAATATATATATATATATATATATATATATATATATATATATATATATATATATATATATATATATATATATATATATATATATATATATATATATATATATATATATATATATATATATATATATATATATATATATATATATATATATATATATATATATATATATATATATATATATATATATATTATATAATATTGAGGATAAATCCCAGAGCCACGAGAAACGGATGCAAAATCATTTAATTTTTCCCACGTTTCGAAAACTACAAGTTTTCATCTTCAGGCTAGAATAAGTTTACAAAGTTAATACATATGAAGAAAACTTGAAAGGCCAACAAGACGTTATTTTAAAGGGTGGCAAATTATAAAATATCAGTAAAATGTACTATAAGTTAAAATTTTTAAATATGACTTGGGGGGGGCCAGATGACTTACATGGGGACCCTCTATCGGGGGAATTTCAAGTTCCTACAAATGGGTTCAGCTTTTAATGTACATTATACTCCTGTGTGACACCAAATGTTACAACTCCCTTAATTTGCTTCACTTTCTACTTTTTCTCCTCCGATTCACCGTCTTCATTTTAAAGCAACTCGTTACTGAATGTGAGAAATGAGCCTTTCCTCTTCAGCCAACACACATTTCCCTCCGCCTTTCCTCTTCAGCCTACACACATTTCCCTCTGCCTTTCCTCTCAGCCAACACACATTTTCCTCTGCCTTCCCTCTTCAGCCTACACACATTTCCATTTGCCTTTTCCCTCAGACAACACACACTTCCCTCCGCTTTTCCTTTTCAGCCTAAAGACATTTCTCTCTGCCTTTTCCCTCAACCTACACACATTTCCCTCCGCCTTTCTTCTTCAGCCTACCCACATTTCCATAACCTTTCCTCTTCAGTCTATACACATTTCCCTTCGCCTTTCCTCCTCAGCCTACACACATTTCTACCAGCCTACACACATTTCCCTCTGCCTTTCCTCTTCAGCCTACACACATTTCCATCCGCATTTCGTCTTCAGCCTACACACATTTCCCTCTGCATTTCCTCTTCAGTTTACACTTATTTACCTCCATCTTTCCCCTCAGCCTACACGCATTTCCCTCCACCTTTCCTTTACAGCCTACACACATTTACCTCCGCCTTTCCTCTTCAGCCTACACACATTTCCATCCGTATTTCGTCTTCAGCCTACAGATACTTCCCTCCGCCTTTTCTCTTCAGCCTACACACATTTCCCTCTGTATTTCCTCTTCAGTTTACACACATTTACCTCCGCCTTTCCTCTACAGCCTACACACATTTACCTCCGCCTTTCCTCTCAGCCTACACACATTTCTTTCCGCCTTTCCTTCTCAGTCTACACACATTTCCCTAACCTTTCCTCTTCAGTCTATACACATTTCCCTTCGCCTTTCCTCCTCAGTCTACACACATTTCTTTCCGCCTCTCCCCCTCAGCTTACACACATTTCCCTCCGCCTTTCCTCTTCAGCCTACACACATTTCCCTCTGCCTTTCCTCTTCAGCCTACACACATTTCCCTCCGCCTTTCCTCTTCAGCCTACACACATTTTCCTCCGCCTTTTCTCTTCAGCCTACACACATTTCCATCCGCTTTCCTCTTCAGCCTACAAACATTTTCCTCTGCCTTACCTCTCATCTAGCACACACTTCCCTCCGCCTTTCTTCTTCAGCCTACACACATTTCCCTCTGCCTTTCCTCTTCAGCCTACACACATTTCCCTCTGCTTTTTCCCTCAGGCAACACACACTTCCCTCCACCTTTTCTCTTCAGCCTAAAACATTTTCCTCTGCCTTTTCCCTCAGCCTACACACATTTCCCTCCGCCTTTCTTCTTCAGCCTACACACATTTCCCTTTTCTCTAAACTTTCCTCTTCAGTCTACACACATTTCCCTTCGCCTTTCCTCCTCAGCCTACACACATTTCTCTCCGCCTTTTCCCCACAGCCCACACACATTTCCCTCCGCCTTTTCTCTTCAGCCTACACACATTTCCCTCTGCATTTCCTCTTCAGTTTACAAACATTTCCCTCTGCCTTTACTCTTCAGGTTTACACATTTCCCTGCATCTATCCCCTCAGCCTACAGACATTTCTTTCCGCCTTTCCCCCTCAACCTACTCACATTTCCCTCCACCTTTCCTCATCAGCCTACACACATTTTCCTCCGCATTTCCTCTTCAGCCTACACACACTTCCCTCTGCCTTTCCCCTCATCCAACACACACTTCCCTCCGCATTTCCTCTTCAGACTACACACACTTCCCTCCGCCTTTCCTCTTCAGCCTACACACATTTCCCCCCGCCTTTCCTCTTCAACCTACACACATTTCCCTTCGCATTTTCCTCTTCAGTCTACACACACTTCCCTCTGCCTTTCCCCTCATCCAACAAACACTTCCCTCCGCCTTTTTCTCTTCAGCTTACACACATTTCCCTACGCCTTTCCTCTTCAGCCTACACACACTTCCCTCCGCCTTTCCTCTTCAGCCTACACACATTTCCCTTTGCCTTTCCCCTCATCCAACACACACTTCCCTCCGCATTTCCTCCTGACCCTGGAGACATTTCCCTCTGCCTTTCCCCTCAGCCTACACACATTTCAATCCTCATTTCCTCTTCAGCCTACACACACTTCCCTCCGCCTTTCCTCTTCAGCCTACACACGTTTCCCTCTGCCTTCCCCCTCATCTAACACACACTACCCTCCGCCTTTATTCTTCAGCCTACACACATTTCCCTCCGCCTTTCCTCTTCAGCCTACACACATTTCCCTCCGCCTTTCCTTTTCAGCCTACACACATTTCCCTCTACCTTTTCCCTCATCCAGCACACACTTCCCTCCTTTTTCCTCTTCATCCTACACACATTTCCCTCTGTCTTTCCCCTCATCTAACACACACTTTCCTCCGTCTTTTCCCTCATCTAACACACACTTCCCTCTGCCTTTCCTCTTCAGACTACACACACTTCCCTCCGCCTTTCCTCTTCAGCCTACACACATTTCCCTCTACCTTTCCCTTTATTCAACACACACTTCCCTCCGCCTTTCCTTTTCACCCTGGAGACATTTCCCTCTCCCTTTCCCCTCAGCCTACACACATTTCCCTCTGCATTTCCTCTTCAGTCTACACACATTTCCCTCCGCCTTTCCCCCTCAGCCTACACACATTTCCCTCCGCCTTTTCCCTCAGCCTACACACATTATTTTGACAAACTTCGTTTTTGTTCATATATGCAATTTTACTTTTTCGTAATTTTCCCCCGAATTATGTTTCCTTCATTTACACCACTTCAATTTCCCTTAATTTATCCCACTTTAATTTGGCATAATTCATACCATTTGATTCTTTTTTTCTTCATTTGCACCACTTTTATTTAGTTTCCTTCATTCACACTAATTTAATTTTCCTTAATTTATCCCAATCGATTTTTTATTTCATTTGTACTATTTTTATTTAGTTTCCTTCATTTACAACAATTTCATTTATCACCAACGCATATTACTTCATTTATGCCACTTTCAATTTCATTTTCACAAATTCCATTCTTATTTATTTGCACCAATTTCATTTTTACCTCATTTAATTCAATTTCACTTCTTTTCATTTTCACTAATTTTAGCTTTATTCAATTAAACAAATTTCATGCACTTAACAAATCACACCCATCCACACACACTCGCACACATGATGTCCATTCTATCCGCACATCTCTGACGTTCCATGGGTTCCTCCATCTCCTTGGTCAGGAAAGATTCTCTGATATCTGGTGGTATTGAATCACAGTACTGCCCCACCCCCTTCTCAAGTACCGGCCCTTGGTGCTCTCGGATTTGTTCAGTCTTGTCATTCGGATCTTTATGCGAATTTCATTATTAATTTGGCGGATTAGACAGTGTGCGCTATCTATCTATCTACCACAATGGTTAGGTTGGGCAAAAAAAACGGACCTGAGATTTAAATATAAATATACTCTTAAGTATGAATTCTAGTCACAAAATTTGATTTCTTCTTTTATCAACCGATTGTTTGCTATTTAATGAATGAAAAGGATAGTGAAAAAAACACCTGAAAATTTGCGTATATTCAGCACCTACAAAAAAAGATTGATATAACCTCCGCTTTGTTTGCAAACAAGGGGGCAACCATTTCTTCCTTGACGCGGTGCACTTTCTAATTTCTTTCATTGTTATTTTATCCCAATAATCGAGAATTGTTTCTTTTAATTCAGTTTCAGTCAACTTTTACGTTCAACCTTTATAATCCATCTGTTTAAGTGTCTTCCGAATGCAATAAATAATAGTAAATGGGATTGTGATGTGCCGCTTGAGAGGGCCAGTAACTTTTATTACCAGTGTTTTGCAGATAGACCGGCGTAAACCCTCCTGTATAAGATATGTTGCACTGCAATGCGATGGGATCGTTTCGAGAATAGAAACGCCGGCAATCGATTAAAAATTTTTTTTTTAATTGATTTTCAGCTAATTCTAAGTTCATTTATTAATATTGTAAGGGGAAGTAAACATTAGTCTTTCCATTCCAGAATATCCCAAATTATAGCATGAGATTTATTTAGAAACCCAACTAGTCTGATTAAAATAAGCCTGGTGTTCTGAATATCCTTAGTACGCGGGTTTCTTTAGACCTCACCATCTGAAAAGATGATTTTTTTGTCCTCATTTTATAAAAATTGGCCAAGCAGAATTCTACAGCGATGTCTTTTCTTACTTCTCACTTTATCATCGCGTCTTGAGATACTTCTTTCAAAGGCTTTAGCTCTAATTATAAATTAGGGAGTGCTTTCTGGTGTCTTTGAACTTTCCTTTTGCGATTTTTTTTTAAATACTTTGTTATTAATAAAAATATTTAAAATGTACTTAATGAATGGTTTTAGTAAGATGATAATCGATTAAGAAATAGGTGGTCAAAATTTGGTAACCGTAGAATTCAAAATATGCTATATTTATATTTAACTTTCGTTTTTTTCCAGCCCCACTCGATATATATCATCTTTCCCTTCAACCACAGGATATCACATACATACACATCGTAAAAAAGGGGACAACTTAACACCTGGATTACTGCTTCGTCCTAAACCCTCTTCCGCACCCTGACTGCTCCAGGATTATTGGGCCCTAAAAACAAGATAAAAATTACCAATCTATCTCATTTATCCGCGTTTCCTGCAAACACTGTGGACGTGTGTATACTTCTGTTTGCATTTTGCTTACACATGCATGTAACAATGTGAAAACACCCCCTCGTTCATAAATTTAAGATTAGGACCTTATTTACGTTTTAATACCGGAAATTGATATATATATATATATATATATATATATATATATATATATATATATATATATATATATATATATATATATATATATATCGAGAATAATATTTGCAATAACGCAATTGTAATTTTGCTGTTAAGAAGGCAATGTTATAGTTAAGTAAGCTCTTCATCAAGCCCTCGGTAGGAGCTCTTCTCACAGTCACGAGAGGAGAACGTATAATCCAGCTTTTCTAAGCAATCTAAAAAAGATTGCTATCAATCAGCTTTTTTAACCACATAATTACAATTGCATTATTGCAAATATAATTCTCAATTTATAAGGCCGGGCTAGAATGGGTAAAGCTATTTTTCCCATTCTCTTCGAAAGCAGGGATAATATTTATAAAGGCCGATTGATAGCAATCTTTTTTAGCTTGCTTAGAAAAGGTGGATTAGACGTGCTCCTCTCGTGACTGTGACAAGAGCTCCTTCCGAGAGCTTGATGAAGAGCTTCTTAACCGCATATATATATATATATATATATATATATATATATATATATATATATATATATATATATATATATATATATATATATATATATATATATATACATGAGTGTATCCGTGTAATTATATTTATAGGTGTAGGTGTAGTAGGAAGAAGAGGGGAGTATTGGGTGGTCTCGAATCGGCTTGCTTTGTGCTTCTCTTGATTACTTTTTCTTATGAACGGAAGTTTGGTAATATAATAATAGCACGGAACGGAAGAGAAGGAGAGAAGAGGAAGATAAAAAGCGAATAAGAAGGACACAAAATAGCATCGAGGGCACATACTATGAAATTCTACCCAACACTTCTGGGTGATCCCCGCATGTAAGACGCTTCCACGACTGGAAAAAGTGAAAACTAACAAAGCATTTCTACCAAACTGATAAAAGAGTTCGAATACAAAGTGGTAAAGTTAGGGGAACTGAGTATGTGTAGGAGGTACGTAGCTCAAATAGTAAATAAGATAATTGGAAGTGGCAGGGATCAGACGAGCGGGGTCGCTACGCTTCTTGTACTCGGGTACTGGTTTGTGGAACTTAGACTTCTTGGAGGAGGCTGGCCTCCCCCATTTTATTTAACTACGTTGTCGAATTTTGCCGCACTCAAATGACGGCGCGGTGATTGATGATATCCTTATTCTCCTATTCCAAACGTTTTAATTATAGAAGTTTCCTTCTTCCTCTAAACATCAGCACTCCTCTGCTCAACTTAAAACAGGAACAGAACCTTTTAGACAATTTTAGGTTTTCCACTACACTCATTTCGGGTGAAAATGATGGACCACTGAGAACTACTCTCTTCTATACTTATTTATTTCCTTCATTTTCTTCGCTACGAGTCTTCCAATGTGAGTACAAACATTAATTGCTCACTTCCAGTTATCAGCTACCATTTACCACCTAATATTAAAGTTATTTGTCCAACGCCCTCTCCATTAACCCCTCTCTCCACTTCGGAGATTCAGGCTATCTACTGGATGAAAGGGGGAGGTGGTCTTACCCAAATCTAAATGACCTATCGGGAGAGAAAAAACAATTTAAAATGTGTGGTTCAGACCAATTTTGAGGTTAGGTTTTGACGGAGTTACGGAAAGAAATGACCTTTAATCTAGCCAAATTTAGCCAAGGAAGTTGATTTTTAAGTGCCATTTAGTTATTATAAAAGCGAAAACTAACGAAGCATATCTGTTTTAGGGTTGAAAAAGAGGTTAGGGAGGTGGTAAAAATATGTGAATGGTACATGACTAGAGTTGGTATAGGGAGACTGTTCGCATCATTTTTAGTCGCGTGCAGGCGACTCTATATGTTACCATGTCGGTCCGTAGGTCAGTCGGTCGGATGGTAACCATTTTACTTTTCAAGGAGTTTTTGTCAATAACATCATAACTATTGAGCCGATTCTAACGAAATTTGAAACCCATATGTTATTTTACATTCTCTTCCGAATGACATAATTGACAAGGTCCTCCCAAGGTTACTCCTGGAATTATTAAAGATTATGACAAGTTCGTAAGTTCATAATGACAGAAGTCAGAATAATTGAGAGCACGCGACTTAGGTCTGTTGACCTTGTTTAACTAGATACCCTTAGCAGGATAAGTGGGTGAATTCACACCAGAAACCTCTCCCCAAATGCCATGGATCACTAAAAAACCCTTCAAAATGAATGTAATCCGAAGCAGAACAAGTAAAAACTAGATATACAAAATGGTAAAACAAATTTAAATACGAAAAAATTTCACCAACTCACAAATAAAGGCATGAAATAATTTCAATTCAGGAGATTTTTGCCTAATTGTGATATCCAAAAATGGAAATAAATTTCTAAACTTCATCTTCGCGTTTAAAAACTCAAAAGGTCCGCTGTAGGACCCCCTGCGCCTGAATCCATAGTTTTGAGCCATCTCGCCTCATCTTTCCTCTCCCTGTACATATTTCTCCTTCCCCTGTATATATCTTTCTTTCCCCTCTATATATCTTTCCTTTCCCTGTACATATCTTTCCTTCCCCTATACATATCTTTCCTTCCCCTGTACATATCTTTCCTTCCTTCCCTTGTGCATATCTTTCCTTCCCCTGTACATATCTTTCCCTCCCCTGTGCATATCTTTCCTTCCCCTGTACATATCTTTCCTTCCCCTGTAATTGAGTTATAAGAAATACGCTGCTTTTATACAACACCAATACCCCCTCCCCCTTAAAATAATAATGAAACGAGAAAAACGCCACGAAAACCTATATTCTTAATTCTTGTGGACAGCAGCAGCAGCTCATGTTAAGATAAGCTACCTGACACCAGGACTAAGATTAAAGTTTCCTGGTAGTAGATTGCTAGGCCTGGAATTCGCTTAATCAAATTTCTCGTCAATCTTTTTACTTCTACGAATATAGAGCAAGAATTGGATGAAATACAAACTGTGAAGGTAGTTTCTGCCACACTCCCTATAGAAAAGAAGAAGTCCGATACTATTCATTCATGTGAATCACATCTCTCTCGTTTTTGGTCCATGATTTATTTGGTCCTTCCCCTACAAGGAATAGTCAATGTAGGAGTTTTAGCGCTTGTCCTCTTCGTTCAAGGCTTAATCTGGAGGCTGTGTCCGTCTCGAACGCCCATAGATGCTTTCCCTCCTGGCCCCAACGCTTGCAGGCAGATATACCACTTCACCAAATTTTCACTTCCCGATCTTCTTCACTGTTTTTACAATATCTCCTTAAAGACTTTTGGACGAAATTCCCTCCTTGGTTTTGGCTTAAAAGCTTTAAGGAAATACCATCGTTTAAATAACTGACTTAGCAGGGAAACCTGCGGAATGAAGACAGTTTAGGAGAACTAGTTCCTTCCACACATACATTTTCATTAAATTCAACACTTTTCTCAATATCTCTATAAAAAAAACTTTGTAGTGGAGATGCTCCCGTTTATTTTCGCTTTTTTACTACAAAAAATATAACAGGAGTTTACTATGGGATACAAATTACGAACTTGGCTCTCCTTAAAGGACAATCGATAAAATCAAGTTACTTGTATCACAACCAGTAAAACGCTGAGGAATATATTACGTGATCATTAAAAGCTTAAGAAAGAAAATGGAAGATTTAGAAACGGAGAAAATAGGAAAAACTATTTTAGCCGCAATATCAAGGTGCATAAAGGAGTTGGATTCGAACCTGTGTCGCCAAGCGCTCATCGCTATCTTTTCCTCTCCTTGGGCTATTAAGAACATTTATTGTATATCACATGTCATCTGAATTTCCACACACATATATATATATATATATATATATATATATATATATATATATATATACATGCCAGCTATCTTATGTATTTTCTCTTATATTATAAAGAAATTCTACATTCAATAAACAAAAATTCTTGGAAATAGTTTAATATTAAGGACACCAATGTGTGTCATCCAACTGACCAAAGAAACCCACCCGACCACTACTAAGATGTGGCTGTCTGGCTGTATCCCCTCGCAAGTTAGTGGTTGACTTTTGAATGCAGACCGTGAATTTTTACACACATTTCTTCCGTGAGTCCGTCAGTTGCGCTTCGACAGTGGTTAGATTTGGTTGTACTGTGTCGACTTCCCGTAACCTGACTATTTTTCTTCATTCTTACTCGCTCATGCCTTTCCTAATTTGAACCATGGTGAACCACGACGGATACCGTCATTCGATTTAAATTAGTTTGACATTTGTAACAGAGAATTGAGCTTAGTAAGCTTTTATAGAAAAAAATGTTGGAAATTGGTGATATTTAGAAAATTAAAGTTATTTCATTTCTTCAATGATCGATAAGTTACCAATCTCATAATTGAGAAGCCCTTCGCTTGACCAAGGTTTGTCTTTTTATAGTTTTGATTTATTTCGTTTTATTGCAATTTTTCAAAGCTCTACTTTTCATTACTTAAAAGTACACTTATTATTTGTTTTTCGAAAATATATTTTTAGAATTTAACGCGAATCTTATCGTTCTCATTTCGTAATGGAAGTTGTACCGAGCTTTTTTTTTTTTTTACAAGAGATAATTTATTGCACTGAATAGGTCAACGCTATAACGTTGAATGTATATCTGCGCGCACTTAAGTAATCACAAGTTGAATAGATAAGACATCCAAATGGTAGGTCAGAAAAAAAGTTTAGAAATGCGATATTGTTGTTAAAACCATTGGACTGTCATTCGATATGGCCATATCTTTACATATTTCCTAAATATTGGGCACTGGCTATATTTATGATAGGTTATTAGAGTTAATACTTGGGTACAGCTCGGTTGAACCCCTTGGCAGGTTGTCTCGGTATGCTGGGAGTAACTGGTCTAAGGAAGTTTGGGTTTTAATACTCAAAGCAACTTTCTAAACTTCAGGGTTTGTCGATTCTTACTCCTGTGGGCATTTTAATTTGGGTAGATTCATTTTTCTGATGTTCACACCTAATGTTCTGTTTGTTAATCATGGTTAATATATAATATAGGTTGTGACTCACCGAGATCTCAAATATTTCGTATTATGGTTATTTTAAGATTGATGTATTCAGGTTTGGGTAATACTTCAATTTAGGGGTGCTGTTTCTGGGCTACAATCTAGGCCTTATGAGGTCAGAGTCTAGTTTCAAAGTGGGCCAATCACGTCGTTGTATTTGTTTTTTCCTTTCTTTATTATTTAGTAAATGCATGCACTTCTACTTAATTATATTATTTAGTAATGCATTGATTTTTTTCTAATTACTAATGTATTAAACTTTGGGTAACACTTCAGATTCGGGGCGCACGGTAGATGGCGCTGTTAGTCGCTACAATTTTGAGCTACAACATATCTCTTATGACGTCAGATGTGAACAATATCGGCGTAATATTTTTTGTATATGAGTATATATAACGCAGTGATTGTCACATCTGACGCTACCGTCTGACGTCATAAGAGATATGCTGTTGCCCAAAATTGTATCCGACTAACAGCGCCATCTACCGTGCGCCCCGAATCTGAAGTATTACCAAACTTTGTATGTTTTGTTTAACTATTTTTGTGAAACTAAACCATTAATTTCACACACTGGCAAACCTTAATTCAACCTTATTGCAAATATTGGCAAACCTGGAACCGAATATAGTTTGTTCGACTTCAATACGACTTGTGTTAATTCCTCGGTCAATTTAATAGACTTTTCTATAGATCGTGATCTCATTTAAAAGAAGCGCAGCTCAATTATAATAGTGAAAGGTGGTGATAGGGTAAACCTGAAGATCTGCGTCACGCGCTCGCCTCCGCTGTTCCCCGGTCCTGGCCGCATAATATTTCGTCCATGTTCCAATATGTTTCACCTTTTTTTTAGTAAATTCAAGGGCTGCTAGTGGGGGAGATATCACTGCGGGGGGACCCCCTACGATGATCTTGAGTTTCAATCAATTGGGGGGGGGGGCACAGCCCGCCAGTATATACTCATTAACTAAAAAAATGTTAATTTTTGGCGGCAATAGCCTAAAGTAGGCGGCGCTATCGTCTTTGTTATTTTGATAAACGTGCGATCGGCTCTGCACGTTTATCGAAATAATAAAGACGATAGTGTCGGCTATTTTCGCCAAAAAATTAACATTTTTAGTTACTTTCGAAATAAGGGGCTTCGCCTTTTGAAGTCTGACGTCATAAGGCCCAAATTGTAACCCAGAAAGAGTGCCCCCTATCGTGCACCCCTAAACTGAAGTATTACCTTTATTATATATCATTTTGAAGTGAAACTTTTTCTGAATTAAAATATGATTGATTTAAATAGCATTCGTGGATGAAATCAAGGAACGCGGTAAAAAAACTAGAGGCCTAACGACATTTAGCAATCGCCTTTTGAACTTTAAGTTCCCTTCGACCGTCTACCATCTCCTTTACCGAGCTGCCCGTATTCCTGCCATGTAGTCTGTGTGAGGAAGAACGAAACGCTGGTCCGGTCGCAGAGTCCTCGCGGACTCTTCGGCTTGCCAAAACCGTGGCGTCACGGATATCGCGAATCAGGGGATGCGGAGATTCCAATGCCCCGAGAGCACTCAGGGCGCTTTGTGAGTCGCTATAAATCACAATCCGGTCTCCGAACCGGGCACATCGCTTAATCTCCCGTACCGAGTGGTGTATTGCTACCAGCTCAGCAGTGAAGACAGACATAGTGCCTAACAGAGCCCCGCTGACTTCAAACAGAGGGGACACGGCGTGGAAGCCGATCCCCCTTTGGGACTTGGAGCCATCCGTATACACTGGCACGGCTCCAACGTGACACGAGGTGTGCTCCAAAAAGGTCGAGCGCAATACTCCCGGTACTGTAAAAGCTTTGGGAGCAGAGGCGTGGCGACAAATACCTAAAGGTGGTACACTCCGGGCGCCCCTGGTCAGAACCAGAGGCGCCACCGGCCCGAGAGCTATACCTAGCTCTTGAAGGAGTTTCCTAGCCCTAAACCCAAACGCTTAGGGTATGACTGGCGTTTTTAGCCGCAATAGGCACCGTCAAAATCAGATCCAGTAGAAGCTGTTGGCGAATAATGCACTATGCTTGGCGTAAAGCGAGTGGCATATCCACAGCATCGACAAGTAGGCTCTTAATGGGAGAAGTTCGGAAGGCACCGGTCGCAAGGCGAAGGCCGGTGTGGTGGATCGAGTCCACCTTTCGCAATACACGCTCTTCTGCGGATGCATAAAACTCGCATCTTTAGTCCAGCTTCGAACGAACAAAGGGCAGTAGCCCTACCAGCGCCCCAAGCACGGAACGAAGAATATCCATGGCACGGGTACAAGAGACCCTAAGGCTGCGAATATGAGCCTCCCAGGTGAGGCGTCGGTCGAATACAAGACCAAGGAAACGGTGCGATTCAACCAATTCCAGGCGTACCCCATTGAGAAACAAGTCTGGGTCAGGGTAGAGCCGTGTATGGCGGCGGAAGTGCATCTCCTTAGTCTTCACCAAGGAAAACCGAAACCTGTGCGCTTCGGCATAACCAGAGACGCGGTTCAATGCCTGTTGGAGTCGAAGTTCCAGAGTTGGCATCTGGAGAGCGTAGCGAGAACATCTTCCGGCAGCACTGTAGCGATTCGCCAAGAATCCTGGAGAAGTCCCTCCACCAATATCTTGATGAATATATATAACAGAAAGGCCCTGCCTGATTCACTCAGGTATCGATGCATGGCGTACGGGACATCATCCGGACCATGGGCGGTGTCCGCGCACGAAGCAAGAGCAGAAAGCAACTTACTCAAAGTAAAGTCCAGCCAGCGGCCTCCCGCGACATGACGACGTGCATTGAATGCTGGTGGAGCAGCATCCCGGCTAGAGAATGGAGAGAAAGCTGTCGCGATGGATTCCGCTACGGACGCCGGGTTCGAGATTGCGGTCCTATTCTCCTGGAGAACGGGAGGGGGGTCCTGCGAGAACTTTCCCCGAGTCCTTTTGACTCGCTTCCAAACCTCTGCTAGAGGGTCTTCCAGTTAAGTGAAGACACGTATGCCCGCCAAGAACAGCCGCGGGCGTACTTTGAAATATACCGGAACCTAGCCCTAGCCCGACGAAATTCAGCGACAGTGAAATCGTTCGGGCGGCGCTTATAGCGCATGTAAGCATAACGCTTCTGCTTGAGGGCCGTCTCACACTCGGCTGATCACCACGTGAATGGTCGGCGTGCAAAACGGCCAGACGTTCTAGAAATATTAGTTAGGCCCGCGGTGATGAGGTTGGTAGAGAAGAACTCATCTACCGACCTAAACTCCTCGACTGAGATAGATAATTCAGTCATTTCCTGAAATGCAGTCCACCGCGCCAAGCACCACCGGGGCGTGCTCTCGGGCAGCAGCGGCCAAGAAAATATTTGAATTGGAAAGTGATCACTACCATGGAGGTCATCGACCACCCATTAATCAAAATCAGGCCATGCATCCGGAGAGCACAAAGATAGATCGAGGCAAGAAAATGAAGCGGTTCTCTGGCAGTGATGCTCAAATTCTTCCACATTTAGTACACCTATCTCAAGCTCGTCGATCAGGTCGCCAAAGACTCCATCAAGAACGTTTGACACAGGTTTTGGCGTGGATATCGAAATCGGCGCTCTTATAAAAACTTGTATCCATGTTTGCCAATGTAAATTAAGTGCGAATTAAATGTTGCCAGTGTTTGAAAATAATGGTTTATTATCACATTAATAGAAGACAAGGCTGACGTATTTCAAATGTTAAATTTAACTCCATCAAAGTGTAGTATCTTAAAAATATGTACTTTCCATGCCAAACCAAAACCATATATGACGACTGGAATGCCTAAAAAGAACATTAGTACTTTTATAACATTAAAAATACGGCGTAGGTTTTTTGAAGTTCGACCCCAACGTTGAACTTATCTGGAAGGAAAAGAAGCTGGATCTAAACAAGCTGGAAGATATATGACCAGAAGACTTTCTTGAATGTCCGAGTCAAAATGACATACGGATAGGATACAAACCCTGTAGTATATTCCAGACCATAATCAAACCAATTAACGTACCCATAAGAGAAAACAAATCAAACCTAGAAAGTTTCTCACTGTAGGAAAACCAATCAAAACCATCGACCCAGGTTTTTCTTATCGCCAGGCTTTATTTCGTTCTGTAACTGAACATGAGTGACTGCCACGTTCTTTATGAACCCAGGTCAATAAACTCTCTTTTAAACTCTGTCCTATCCATATATTTTTCAATGCTCGGCTTCCCAAATTTGCTTTAACACATACAGTGGGACATTATCGAACTTACACACCAAACCAACTTCGCCAACATGATGGATTAATTAATCGGCTTAAATCTCCGTGTCTGGGAGATGAAATCAATCCTACACCGAATGCAGCTCGGGCTAGATGTAGCTGATCACGAGGACAACACTAAATGCATTTGCAACATCAGACATAGATTGTCTCGCTCATAGAAACCTAAATATTTAGCTAAATATTAAGCAAAGCTAAATCGCATCTATTTCGATAAGTCACCGAATAGAGCTCTAGTCTGACCGAATTGTTATTTCGCGTTAAAATGTAGACTTATGCTGAAAAATAAAAGACAAAAATATAATGAAGATCGGTGGTAAAAACCAGTAAGAATCTATTTACCTTGGAGTGGCGTGTCACTGTTTTTATGATCGATCGCTTTACTAATTATCTGCATGATACGGCCTCTTTACTATTCCCCTTTAAATTTGAGAACACTTTTGCATCATGGTATATATTACTTATTTTCATTCCCCTTTTCAAAAACTTGTGGGGATCCTCACGTTGGTTTTGACTTAGTTTTAGTTAATAAATTTCTTTTGGCCGTTCTTTGCCCTTTAAGTACCCTGCGCCCGGTTACCGCCTGTTCATTGAATTGGTAATCTACCCCAGGAAGCTACCATGCTACCTAGAACCATATTCTGCCGATTTCCCCATGGTGGAGATTATAGAACTGCTCCACTTTTCGACGCACAAAAATTATCTTTTGATAAATTTCTATTAATTTTCTTAATAGGATTATCTGAATTCTTCCTATAATGCGTTGGTATGATCGCTCTAAGACTCACACAGGCCGCAGCGTCGGCCCAGTTCGGTCGTAAAATGTATTCGTTTTTTTCCAGTTCAAGATCGTTTTGTTGTTCTTGTTTGTCACTTGGGTAAGATTTGTAAGCAATTTTTATTTGCCATCTGCTTTCCTTTTTTTTTTTTGTTTATTAATTGCAAATTTGGCATAAGTGAACAGTGGCATGTTTGAGAGGAGATCGATCATTATTAGAAATTGGTGTGAGTGGTTGAGGATAAGTTCTCCGAAAGCCAATTTTGCAAAGAAAATAAATATGCTCGAGTCACACATTGTTTAATTGAATGTGGAACGAAAATTGAGGCAAAGGAATATAGTCCCCTAGTGGATGAATAGCGGGAATAGTATAAAAAGACAAAGCGAATATTTTAAAGTATAAGAAAAAAATGGCACATAGTCACAATTGCAAATTTCAAACGCCTCGTAGAGAGGAAACCAATGAGAAAAAAGTTCATATGGAGAGGTAATGTACTCAATAGTACTACTTGTACCCTTTGGTGGTTATTATTTGCAAGCACAATTTCCAGTCTTAACAGATGCCTGGTTTCAAAATTAAGGTGGATGTATTTATTACACGACCGATTCTGTCTTGTTCTCTCCGTTTCTTTATCTTCTATTACCAAGAATCCGCTTTGCTGGGCGAACGGTGGTATTTTTTGTAGAAAAGAAAATATCCAGTATATCACTTAAAAACATGGCAAATATACGTAATTTATTAAGTAATTGAGACATGTATTACTATAATATTTAAGCATTGTGAACAAAAATAAAAACTAAACAACTGCCTTATGGTAAATAAATCTATGGGATTTAAAATAAACGGGCCAGTTTGGCCGCAGGCCCATTAACTTAAATTGTCCATATGTGCTCCATTCGTTATTAATCGATTTAATTTGTTTGCAGCTTGGGATTCAGTATAAGATATTAACTTTTACTTTAAAATGTGTGTGTTTTCCCTGTACGAACATTTTAGCCGCCCTACCGGCTTATGTAAGTAAACTTGATGGGATTAACGGTTGCTATGGCAATGATTTTTAGACAGCATCAGGCACTCCTGAGGGAACGCTCTCCATCCTCTCCAAGCGAGTGTTTCTAATAGACCAATTAAGATCCATCTATTGGATACAGTCACTTGCCGTGGATGAGGAGCGTACCCACAGGCGTGTTTTTTGCAGTCTAATGGGCATTGCTCTACTGACCGCATACCCTCACTGCGTACAATTGCAGTTTTCTTTACTATTGATGGGGTTAGGTAGTGTACCTTGTCGTCTCTAGCTACCATTATTATTGGTTCTCGTTACACTGAGGCCTTAATTTGTCTGGTATCGAGTGAAATTCCAGCATTCGATTATTTTTCTGTCGTGCAGACAAATCCGATTCTCCCTTCTTTAGACTCTCGGCGCCTAACGAACAAAGAATAGGGCATTATTCCCATGGCACCTAATTTCTTCGTTTATCTTGCCCGGGTTCTGTTGGGGCCGGTACTTGATCCCCGACCCTTTTATCAGGAGGGCGAAAGGGGGAGAGGGATGAATCGATTCGCGCTGAAACTAAACAGGTTACCAAAACAGTTTCAACCATCACATTCCACCGAGTTAAAATTATCTCGATGGTTAGGCCAATTTCCCATTCTGTTTTATTTTTGCCGTTTTTCTTCTGCTTTATTTTAGAATCTAAATTCAATTGTTCGTACTTTTCCTCTACAAATCTCCCTTGCGACCCATCTTCCTCACTTTTTAGTTGCCTGGACGCGACTCTGTTACAATGTCGTTCGGCCAGATGGTAACCATTTTACTTTTCATTGAATATTTTGGCAATAACATCCTAACTATTTGACCGATTCTAACGAAATTTGAAACCCTTATGTTTCTTTACATTCTCTTTCGAATGAAAGTTTGAAGGTCATATGGTCATAAATCAGAATGATTGAAAGCACGCGACTTAGGTCCGTTGGCCCTTTTCTCTTATTTCTTAGAGGGAAATACCAATTTAGCGCTGTATCCGAACCAGGAGTATCTGGAGGGCGTGGCAGTAGCTGTAAAATCTACCCCAAATCGGGAATCCATCTTTTAACTGACCACAACCGATGTGTCTTAAATTCGCTGTCAACGGAAAGGGTGTTCCACTCGGCTATGCCGCTGACGCGATCGATTGCGAGTCTTCTTCTGTTAAGATTCCACCCTATCTGTTGGTAATTAGCCTATGTGCCTTACACACTTTCACTTCACCAAATTCCACCTCTTTTATTAACCCTTTAATAATATAGCTTTGCGGCGGAACTTTCCGTATTAGCTTTTATTGTTGAAAGTCTCTAGACACCTTTCCAATTCTTCTTAATGTTTCAGCATTGCTGTGTAATGGAACCTTTTGTATGGTTCATTCAGTTTGCCCTTTTTTCTCCTATGGATGTGCTTCTGTTGGCCCTTGTCTATATTTCCTCGGTAAATCTAGCAAAGCCGTAATTCTCTTTGATAACGACGTATACACGATATGTCTGATATTTTGAAAATTATTCGATAGCCCGAATAGTTTATTTAAACAGGGTGTCCACAAAGTCTATTTTGGTGAAAAGAAAATTATATTTTCTATTTTATTCCATGGAATCAATAGAGACGATCGTCTCCTAGTAGTAATTTAGTGAATCGAATGAAAGAAATGCAATGAAATCAAAGTTTGTAAGAAAGAACATTCCATAAGCCTGACAAATAGACAAGATGAAAACTGGAGAGCAAATTAACTTTTTATCTATATTATAGTCTCAAAATAGGTAGGGTAAATTTGGAATAGCCAATCACCTGCCTGAAGAAAATTTAAAGAATTTATTTTTAGCTAAACGATGGCATAACCTCAAAGGGAGTTGACTACCCCACTAGACCTACTTGAAGGAAATAATCATGAAATGTGCAGTCACCTGATTAAAGATCGCATAAAAAATAAACATTGGGGCGCCTAACGACGTCTGGTAACTGCCTTTGGGGGTCTTCGAACATTATACCCCCCCTGACATTTGTAATAAACTCGTAGTATACACAATTCACAACCGGTCTAACATTAGGTTCGAAATCGAAGGCAGTGTCAGACGTCGTTAGACCGGCCTTCGCCTTGCGACCGGTGCCTTCCGCACTTCCCCCATTGAAAGCCTGTTGGTCGATGCTGGGGAGATGCCACTCGCTCTGCGCCGCGTGCAGTGTATCACTCGACTGTACGCGCGAGCCCGGCGCCTCCCTCAGTCGCCAACAGCTCTCACTGCATCCGCAGCTGATCTCGATGGTGCCTATGCCGTCGAGAGACGCCAGTCATACCCTAAGCCTTTTGGGTTTAGGGCCAGGAAACTCCTTCGAGAGGTAGATATCGCTCTCGGGCCGGTGGCGCCCCTGGTTTTGGCCAGGACGCCACCCTGGAGGGTACCACATTTGGCTATTTGTCGCCACGCCTCTGCTCCCAAAGCTTGTACTGCGCCGGGAGTATTGCGTTCGACCTTTTTGGAGCACACATCGTGTCACGCTGGAAACGTGCCAGTGTATACGGATGGCTCCAAGTCCCAAGAGGGGGTCGGCTTCCACGCCGTATCCCCTCTTGTTTGAAGTCAGCGGGGCTCTACCAGGCGCTGCGTCTGTCTTCACGGCCGAGCTGGTGGCAATACACCACTCGGTACGGGAGATTACGCGACGTGCCCGGTTCGGAGATCCGATTGGGATCTATAGCTACTCACAAAGCGCCCTGAGTGCTCTCGGGGCATTGGAATCTCCGCATCCCCTGATTCGCGATATCCGTGACGCCACGGTTTTGGCGAGCGTGGCGGATGTCGAGATTATCTTCTGCTGGGTTCCTGGACATGTAAGAATTGCGTGGAATGAGGGCGCCCAAGATTCCGCGAGGACTCTGCGACCAGACCAGCGTTTCACTCTTCCTCACATCGACTACATGGCAGGAATACGGGCAGCTCTTCAGACTGCTTGGCAAAGAAGTTGGGAGACGGTCGAAAGGAACTTAAAGTTGCGTGCCATTGCGCCGCGACTATTCCCATGGACCTATCCCCCAATTCCGCGACGGCTTCACGTCGCTTTCTGTCGTCTCCGAATCGGACACACTCGTGTGACGCATCGCTATTTTATGGAGCGTTCGCCTGCGCCCTATTGTGACGACTGTGTCGTCCCCCAGACTGTTCGGCACATTCTTTTCGAATGTCCCAGTCTGGGTGATCTTCGCGCATGTTACCTGTCCCGGTACCAGGATGGGTGGGGTCGCTACCGCCTGTCCCTTATACTTGGGACGAGTTCGTGCACATTGACTTGTTGACTTTTGGGGGGAGGCCGGGCTTCTCCCCTTTATTTAAGTAGGTTCTATTTTTTTTGTTATTGTTTTCTTGGTAGGTTGCACGCTCCTGCACCCGGGTGAGGGGAACCTCCCTCCGATGCCGGAGATTTCTTCCTAATTGTTAAGTTTTTCCTATTTTTATCATTGTTATGTTTTCATATTCTTATTTTAAAGTAGCCTATTTCTAGGCTGTCGTTTTTACGGCGACTTATGACCAAGTGGGTAGTCACCAGATGGGCTCTAAAAAAAAAAAGAAATAACAAACTCTTCAACAACAAATGCATGATGCTCTCCACTCCAGGCCATGGTAGGTTGCTGATTGAAACACAAACTAAATGGCATTTAATGTACTTCATAAAAGTAAAAAAAAATTGTATCTTAATGTTTGTTTTTTTATTAACCTGTGAAATCGGGGCAAGCATTCTCCCGCACCCTGTATTCATCTTTGTGCCATCCAACCACCACTCGGTCACTATAACGACGCCCACAAATGTGGCCTTTCAACATCTCCCAATTAAAGTGAGGTGTATGTAGCACGCCACTGAAACGTGAAAACTTGCTTTCTCTTGGAAAGAAATAAAGCGCCAGGATCAAAAGTTTGCCGTCAAGAGAAGATCAATTTTTGACTCCAAAGTTACGACCGCGGCTTCTGAATGCACCACGGGTTTCTCAAAAGAAGAGTTTGATTAACTGCCAACCCCAACATTCAGTGAAGCACGGGGGACATCAGTGGAACTGAAGCCTTTTCACGAAGTCTCATGAAAGCTTGCCGGTTTTCTCCTGATCGCAAGGAAAAGTAACGTCTATTGCTTCGCATTTCTTAGGAGTATTGTACGCTGGTAGTTTTCCTTTCATGCCCCGCAGAGAGGGGTTAGTACCTTAGGCATACTTTTACACTTTGGGTTAGGTAATAAGTAGGTGATCACCCACCCTACCTCTTAATGGAACCACCCATCACTACTCTTCATTATTACTTAATCACTCTTAATTTCCAACCTTTTCTTTTGCTCTTTAAATGTTCCGGTCGACAGGTAACGAGATATTTAATTTTGCTTACAACATTGTTTAAAAAACAAATCACGTAATTGGGAAGGGTGTCTGGCTACAGAGGTTTAATTTGAAGAAGTCCTAGATTGACCTTTGAACTAGTAATGGTTCTAAAACTCCTCAGCATCAAAAATATAAGGGACATACAGTTACTTTAAGGGTCGCTTGCCATGGACAATTTGCCTTTGAATAGTAGTCGCTTTGGGGGGTCACGTCGAAGGAACATATTGATTTAAACCCATTTTTCCCCATCTTGTCTTAAATTGGAGAGAGAGAGAGAGAGAGAGAGAGAATGATTGTTATCTTCGACGATTTGACATATAATTTTGACTTCCTGATTGGAATTTCGGTAGGCTGCATGCATTGTTCAGCTACCTTTTCCGTTAGAAGAGGAATCAAAGTTGAAACGGAACTCGTAGCTTCATTTATATTGATTTGTACTTACATAATCTTGTCTAATGGGCAATCGAAAGGATTCTGGTGAAGTTCTTTGAGAACGATAGCGCCTTTGAATCACTGATTCATACTGACCGATATCGGTCGGTGGCTTGATCCATTAACATAACGACTCGTTAAAATAAATCCCTTGCCTTTAATTCTAGTGTATTTTTTCCATTGGAGTTGAATATTAATTTCCTCGTAAACTTGAAATCGATTTCGACCAAAAAGCCACGTTGATAGCGTCCTTTGAAATACGCTCGAATTTGACCGGTTTGGCACCTTTCTCTTTAAATTAAAGAACTGTTTCGCTGAGAAAATTGGAAATATTAGCGTCGGCCATTAATTATAATCCTTTATGACATGCATAATTCTGGAAGGTCATTTCAAATGAGTGGAGAGAGAAGGCTCGAATGACCTTTCACGTATAATTCCATGCAAATCTTGTTGTGGTATGCTCCACTACACATGATGCAAATGCACACGGATTAATTTACGTTCATTTCCGTTTTCTATTACAAAGAGTAACCAATGTAAAATAACTAAACATCGAAGTCGTATGATAGGAGAGACGAGACTAAAGGTACGGTACGAACTTAACGGACGTTCGTTGTATCTTCGAACCTTCACGCAACTTTTTATCATTAGTTTAACTTGAAAAATGCTCTCACAAAAGTTTTCTTATTTCTGACAGGAACGAGTATAACCAAACATGTGATGATATTTCATCTAAATTTAATACTTTTAATTCCGGTAATTTACTCTTTTTAGGCCACAAAAGAGGAGATTTAATGTTTATAGCTTCCCTTATTCGATCGCATTTGCGCGAACTCGAATGATACGCAGAGAATCTTTAAACAGATTTGGTTGACTAACCAAAAGGGGCAGGCATATCCTTTAAATACTTTGGTTTTAGGAGAAATGATAAAATGATTAGGATTTATGCCATTTTTGTTCCCTTTTTATAATCTGCAGTCTCACTGTCGAACTTGACTATAGGAGCGATTAACCATTCATATTTTTTTTAGGCGATCGGACCTTCAATTGAGCCTTGAGCGTAGCGATAAATTTTAGAACTTTACAATGTCTTTTTGCTAAACGCAAAAAATGAGACCATATTGGTAGAGCTCCCTGAACTGGAAATGGTCCCGGAGATGTCCGCTCCTTTGTTGGCGGACGCTAACGAGTGCCTTAGAAAAAGAAATCTCATTTCTCGTGCCACCAGTGAAGTGCGTACGCAATTATCACGGGGATTATTTTGTATTGGCAATAACATCATAACTTTTCGGTCGATACTCTGCTAGACTAGACTAGGCTATAATAGGCTATACTCTGCTAAGCAAGCCGAGAATAGGCTATGCTATGCTAGGATATAGGCTAGGCTATATTATGCTAAGCTATGCTAAGATATAATGTATAAGGGTAAAATATACTATGCTAATTTAGGCTATAATATGCTATGATAGGATAGCATATAGTACATATCTTAGGATAGACAATAATAAGCTTTGCTTGACTAGGGTATAATAGTATAGTATAAGCTAAAGTCTCTAGGATAGTTAATGCTAGGCTAGGTTATGCTATGTTATGCTATGTTATGCTAAGCTATACTAGGTTAGGCTACGCTATGGTATGCTAGTTTAGGCTAGGATATACTAAGCTATGCTACACTAGGCTAGTCTTCGCTATACTGGGCTAGGATAAGTGAGGCTTTGCTAGGGTTGGCTAGGCTATGTTATGCATGCTATGCAACCCTAGGCTAAGATCTAATAGTCTAGTCTAGGCGATACTAGGATATACTATACTAGCTAGGGTAAGGTAGGCTATGATATACTAGGTTATGCTAGTCTAGGCTAGGATGCTATATATGCCCGGCTCTACTATGGTTTCTAGGCTAAGATAGGCCATACTATACATTCTCGGCTAGGCTGGATTAGCCTAAACTAAGTCATACTATGCCAGGCTAAGCTATACTATGTAAGGCTAGGCTATACTATGCTAGCTACGCTAGAGTATGGTATGTTCTACTATTATAGGGAATCATAGGCCAGACTTGGTTATACTAAGCTAGGCTAAGCCATACTAAGTTATACTGTTATGATATACTATGCTAGGCTAGTCCATACTATGCTAGGCTAGTCCATACTATGCTAGGCTCTATTATGCTAGTTGGGGTAATACTATGGTAGGATATCCTACGGTAAGCTAGGTTTTGCCAGGCTACTATTTGAGACTATACTTGGCTATGCTATAAAATGTTATACTATTCTAGACAATACTAGGTTATGCTATGCTAGGCTATATTATGCTAGGAGATACTATATTATACTTTACTATACTATGTTTTCTATGCTATACTATACTATACTATGTTATGCTATAATATACCATGCCAGGCATAATATGATGAGCACTACGATGCAATAATATGCTATGTTATACTATGCTATACTATTCTAGACTATTCAATTAGGGTGTGACCATTTTTTTCGCCTTTCCAATTCCATAAGAGGTGTGACAAAAAGTTAAGGCCTCCATGTTAAGTAAAAAAGATATATATTTTAATATAATTGTTCTGCTTTTTAATAAGCGTTTAGAAAGTTGACTTTTTAGACGTGGGCAACTCTACATCTCACTATGTCGGTCGGTCGGTCCACATTTTGCTTTTTTTTAATAACATTGTAACAATTCAGCCAATTCTAACTAAATTTGAAACCCTTATGTTTTGCATTCTATTTCGAATGATGCAATTGCTAAGCTCCTCCTAAGGTTAGCCCGGGAATTATATTGTTTTGGCAATATCATAATTATTTGGCCGATTCTAATGAAATTTGAACCCATTATGTTGTTTTACATTCTCTTTCGAATTATATAATTGCTAAGGTCCTTCTAAGGTTAGCCCGGGAATTAGGTCTTCTGGGGTATAACATTAGAACTATTCGGCTGATCCTAACGAAATTTGAAACCCTTATATTGTTTTACATTCCCTTTCAAATAATATAATTGCCAGTCACCCAAGGTATACAAGGGAATTAGGTTTTGGGGGCAATAACATCATAACTATTCGGCCAATTCTAACGAAATTTGAATCCCTTAAGGTGTTTACATTCTCTTTCGAATGATAGAGTTGACAAGGTCCTCCCAAGGTTAGTCCGGGAATTATTTTCGGAAAAAGTGAGGGCACGCGCCTCTTTGGTCAGCAGACCTTGTTTGTTCACGCTATTCTTTCTCACATGTGTTCGCCCCTCCAGTGGTTCAGGTTTGTTCTTCTATTCGCCTCTCTTCTTTTCTACCATCTTATTCCTTGAAATTTACAGCACTCCCTCCCTCCCTCCTCCCGCGGTGATTAGGTGGGAGACATGCTATTGCATTCCTTGGCATTTCTTTTCACGTTTCTTGTCCAGTCTGTCCCTTACCTCGTTTTTTTCTCGGAGTTTAAATGTCCAGGATGGGTACATTACTGCACGTTAGGCAGTGCCGATCTGGTCTGGGATAAAAGATGCTTTGTCAAGCAGGATGTCACGGTTAACGCCTTCCATATTGGTGTCCCGGACGCTTTCTTCTTCAAGGGGTTTGTACTATAAGGTTAAGATCTGCTTTGATTTTCCACTTTGGAGCTCTCTCACTTTCGGGTCTCCCCTCTGGAACTCTATCCATTTCGGGTATCCCATTTAGAGCTCTCTTCCTTTCGGGTATCCCATTTAAAGCTCTCTCCCTATCGGTTATCCCATTTGTAGCTCTATCCCTTTCGGGTCTCCCTTCTGGGGCTCTATCACTTTCGGGTCTCTCGTTTAGAGCTCTAATCCTTTCGGGTATCGCATTAGGAACTCTATCCCTATCGGGTATCCCATTTAGAGCGCTCTCCCTTTCGGGTATCCCATTTAGAGCTCTCTCCCTATCGGTTATCCCATTTGGAGTTCTATCCCTATCAGTTATCCCATTTGGAGCTCTCTCTTTCCGGTCTCCTTTCTGGGGCTCTATCACTTTCGGGTCTACCGTTTAGAGCTCTATTCCTTTCGGGTATCGCATTAGGAACTCTATCCCTATCGGTTATCCCATTTGGAGCTCTATCCCTATCAGTTATCCCATTTGGTGCTCTATCCTTATTAGTTATCCCATTTGGAGCTCTATCCCTTTCGGGTCTTCCCTCTGGGGCTCTATCCCTTTCGGGTCTTCCCTCTGGGGCTCTATCCCTTTCGGGTCTCCCCTCTGGGGCTCTATCCCTTTCGGGTCTCCCCTCTAGGGCTCTATCCCTTTCGGGTCTCCCCTCTGGGGCTCTATCCCTTTAGGGTCTCCCCTCTGGGGCTCTATCCCTTTAGGGTCTCCACTCTGGGGCTCTATCCCTTTCGGGTCTCCCCTCGGGCTCTATCTATTTCGGTCTCCCCTCTGGGGCTCTATCTATTTCGGGTCTCCCCTCTGGTGCTCTATCCCTTTCGGGTCTCCCCTCTGGGGCTCATTCCCTTTCGGTTATCCCATTTGGAGCTCTATTCCTTTCGAGTCTTCCCCTCTGGAGCTCTCTCCCTTTCGGTTATCCCATTTGGAGCTCTATTCCTTTCGAGTCTTCCCCTCTGGAGCTCTATTCCTTTCGAGTCTTCCCCTCTGGAGCTCTCTCCCTTTCGGTTATCCCATTTGGAGCTCTATCCCTTCTTCTCATTTCACTCTTTCTCCATGCTTTTGCCACGTGAGTTCACGTGCGAAATATATAAGCGCAAATTGTTGCACGAAAATTTCAATTTTCTTAACGTGTATATCCTCATGGGTTACACGCACACCCGCTCGCACATCCCCTTGAAACGTACATGGGTGATTTGCCTAATAGTTTACCTAGGGAACGAATGAAAAGGTTCAATATTTCTTACAAATAACGTAAGCTTTTATATTAGCCTAAATGCGCCACCTCGTCTCGTTTGTATTTCATTTCCGTTCTTGGCGTGTGAATTCATTTTCTCCTTGACTTGAGATCAAGGAGGCCCGATATGAATATGCAATCCCATTTTCACCACTTGCGCAATACTGATGACAGGCCACGAATGATGCCCAAAGCTTTCTGTTGTCGATCACCATGAAGATTTCTGACAGGAGACCCCCGTGTTCCCGCATCCGGTCAATTTGCCAGTCGTCCTTCGGCCACCTTTCGGCAAATGAAAGTTGTATTAATCTCGACGCGGTACATCTTTGTCACCTGTCAATAGCTTGTTCAGCAGTCGTCAATTTGACGAAACGCGGAAACTGCTTATTTCCTTTGAACTTTAAGTTTAGTATCCACTTCCCATTAACTGGTATTGGTGGTTATAAATAGCTTGTTATACCAAATATTACGCATTTCTGAGTGTTAGTCTTGGTGTTATGTGCTTTACGAATCATCATCGCTGGGAGATTATTTTCTTTCTCTGATATTTCATGTCTATCTATGATGTATTTCAAAATGTCCGGGTTCGAATAAGAGAGGCCTTTTGCATTAAAATATTCCCCAAGGTGGCCTCCTTGCATATTTCCAACAGTTGGGAGAGTGGTTTTAAAGATGCGGTTACATGTACATATGTACAGTGACTACTATTCTATGTTCAGTGGTGTACAAGTCAAGATGAGTCTGTCCCACATCAACAGGCCTTCATAAAATGGACCAGCCAGTTCCTTGTCTTTACCAAAGTAATAGTTTAAACATGTACTTGCCCAACTTCTAATGCTACTCTGTGTAATCACTATTAGCCATTTCCTGAAGCAACTCATTCCAAAAGTTGGCTACTTCATGTCTAAAGTTTTTCCAAATACTCGCCTTTTTATCCCCTGCACATATATATTACCGGTATTTAAATTAAATGGCTAAATATTTGTGCTCGCGTAACATGTTAAAAGCATGCAACATTTAGCTCTCAAAACTGCTCATAAAAGTGAAAACGCCCATTTCCTCCAAGATAATTAATTGTTACCTTACGGTGAGCCTCTTCTAGTATTTCAAGTTTTTGAGCCTAAGAAGAAGAGCAAATCTCCGAATACGATATTCTAGACAAAGGCTCCCTTAGGAATTGTATAACCGGATTATTACTTTTCTTTTAAGCATAACCTTTTTTTCGTGAATACTTCCAACATTTATTTTCCTTGCTTCCAAACACTACCAAAATCTTATTTTGTCTGGATTTTGATCGCACTTCTTCTCATTCATCAACTTTTATCTCCTCCGACATTAATTCTCGACTTATGGGCTCCGCTTGGCTTTGGATTTCTGGCGTCACGTCCCAGGGTTCAAACCCACCGAGCGCGGACATAAAACTTCAACCTATGTAAGGGACTGGCCTTCCATTGGGCGGATGCGCTTTGCATTTTTCCCGGCTGCGGTGGGTAGCTCCAACACACGTCAGGATCACATAGCCAATCAGAACACAACTATCATATTCATCCGTCTTCACCACACAACATAGCCATTCTCTCCTCCGTTTCGGATGTTTGCCGATGATTCGTATCCACATATACTTTCGTGACCGCTAACTTCCACAAGGACCCGCTTCTGCGCTTTCGGGCTCTCCGTCGATGGTTATTATGATCTTTATGTTCAATTCATTATCCGGTCAGGAGAATCTCCTCTTCAGAATGAGGAGTTTCATCCCTCCAAAAGGAGCGGAAGGTGCAATATAGTTCTCGTAGCCCAAACAGAAGTCTATCCAAATCCGTCTGCACTCCGTCTCCCATTCAGATTCGCGATTTTAGTAATCTTGTATCGCCTGAAAATATAAACACCTGTCTGCGCTCCTTTATCCGAGTCCTTTAAATATAAACAAGGAGGCTCCATCTTCTGATCCTTGAGGTAAGCCACTTTGACTCTCTGACTGTGCTTCACTAAGCTGCATGCACTTTATATTCTGATTGTTAAACACTCATTAACCTACATATACACATCTGATCTATTCTCGCGTCGAATTTCAATTTATCCAGAAGGCTTCCAAAACTAAGTTTAAATCAAACGCATCTAGATCCTCAATATCAAAAATGGTTGTGTAAAAAATTTAAAATTTTAGGAGATTTGTGAGGCGAGCTCACTGCCAGAAACTTGTGGTGTAAGTCATTAAATCGAAGGTAGGTTTCAAAAAATTTCTATAGACATGAAACCTGTCTTAAATTGCTTATTTTCTCTTGACTGCCGATTTTAAATTTTCGAAGTTACACTAGCTAACTTCCAATAATTAGGAATTTCACCATCCCCGACTAATATATATTATGCTATTTCCAAAGTTGATGATAGTCTTAACATCTGCGCTCAAGATTCTTGTGGAAATATTAACACGGGTAAAGGCATACAGCCGAATACAGGCGCGGACTTCAGATAAAGCTTTTTAGATAGTCTCGGTACACACACCACAGTCTGTATGATCCAACATATTAATAAACTCATTTCTGTACACAGTTTTTTGACGTCGACACGTGCCTGGCTGTGAAGTTGTCATGTAAGAAATTACAAAGTCTACATGCATATTTGTGTCCACTGATTTTTATCGCTAGAACACGGAGAGGGGAAGTGTGCGTGTCCATTGAATGACGGGAAAGGGGCTCGAAGCAAAGGGAAGTTCATTTACCCCTTGTTTAACGTCGAAATTGGGAATTTTCGCAACTTTCGAAATGTTCATTTCCTCTTCAAATATTCGACTCTCGTCATCATCCCAATATTTTTCGTATTCCTCTAAACTTTTGTGTGTTATCTTGTATATTTTATTCCTATTTTCTTATCTCTTTCGTCGTCAGCTTATATTAGGCCAGGGTGATTTCTACTCTACAGAACGTTCAAGCTGTGTTCTTATTGTCAATGGCTATCTTTTGAAACTGAGGGTGCTTATGGCGAGGCTCCCTTGAAGAAAGTTCGGAGCTCTTTTTCTGATGCTATACACATTATTCTTTCAACGACACTTGGGGAAATATACCTTCTATCCCTTCCAGGTGAATAAAAAAGCAAACAGATGACGGATAAGAACATTTTTAGTTTCAAAATTTACAACTATTCAAAGACTCCTTTCTATTAAACTTGCCTATTATTCATTTGCAATGGAAATGATTCGGCCCTGGGGAAATATAAGCCTAGAGCTAATTCAATTTTAATGCTTTCAACCGCGAACTTTTTCCATTTTCTCACTTGGGAAATTTGGTATAGGGATACTTCTTGGAGGAGAGTGGGGTGCAAGCGGGGAGCAGGCTAGAGAGAGGAGACGAAGAAATATAGAGGAATGGTGTAGGGATGAGAAGGGCTGATCGGAAAATAAATAAGCAACGGTGTGGTGCCAACCAAACATACACTTGTCGCTGAGATGCTATTGGCAGGCGTCTAAACCACTTGATTATTCCACATCTTGAAAAAACTCCGTTCAAGCTTGGCTTATGAGTGGTCTACCTTCGCATTCGCCACGCTACAAGAATTGCACATTTCCCACCTGTATAAATATATAACATCAACACATTTGCCTGGTTCTATCCCAACAGTAGAAGTGTAAGCTATCGAACTTCGAAGCCTTGATCGTTTTTCAATGCCGTTCTCTACACCAAAAACCTCCATTGGATTATCCCAAGTTTTCTTTCCTTCCCTCTTCATGAGGAAATTGCCTTTGTAGCGCATCGGGTTCATGAGAGCCCCCTTTCACTTCTACTTCCCTAAATACTTTGCTCTTACCTACTCTGTTTATGCCACCTCCACACGTACAGAGTGAGGTAGGTAAATTATCGTCTAACTTCAATATAAAAGAAAATAACAGGGTTCATTCATTTATACAGATAGATACATTTACCACAATTACAAGTTAAAGACTTGAAGGATTGGAATCGCCGTCGGCATCCAGGCGACGTTGGAACCTGCTGCAAACCTTCTCGAAGGTCGCCGTTTAACTGGGTGAAAACTGTGGGAATCCTAGACCACACGGGACTACCCGTGTGCTGCACGGGTAGTCCCTCTCCCAACGACGCCCCACGCATAATAGTCCAGGGGGATTGCATTCTGCTGGGAGTTTGGAGGCCAGAAGTTCGGAGTGATGTGGTCAAAGAAATTGTCTGACAGACAATAATGGGTTTTCCTGCTTGTTTGGCAGGGTGCAGTGTCTTGCTACCACACAAACCGCCTTCCAACGGCCACCTCCTGCTTTTTCACTTGAAGATGAGCCGCCACCCCTTTTTTTTCCCCCGAAGACAAACTGCCCCAACTTTTCTCATCTAAAGTGTCTGCTGTTTCATAGGTTAGACCAGGTTGTTTGGGTTTATTGGTGCCATTAAAAATAGTGTTATGCGTTTCGTAGGTTAGTTGATTTGGTTTTATGAGATGTATTTTGTATGGTTGGTTAAGTTGTTTGGGTGTATGCATTTTAGTAAATGGTGAAAAGGTGTTTCCTTTTTTAATGCGTATGTTCTTAATATTTAGAGGTTTAGTTGATCGATTTTTTTTGTATTACCTAACCTAAAACCCGTTTACCCTCCCTAAGCGCTCGGAGCTCTGCTATCTTACACTCAGCCTTCGTAAACTACACCTAAATATAAGCCCCCATAACTTTCTCACCTGAAGATAAGCCACCCCACAAAATCTTGCCTCGGCTTATTTTCATGTGATTCCGTTGACCAATGCAGACAAGTGAAGGAAAGTAGAGATCAGATCAAGCTTGGTTCGTTTAATTGGATATCTAGTTTGCCTATAACATGACCAATATCATACAATAGAATCGAATCAAACCTAAGCTTACTTGGTTTCGAATGTTTCCAAGGTTGCTTACTTTTATCTGCTACCTCATTTACATAGCGCTCTTGCTAGCCGAGTAGATACGGCATTGGAGTCGGTCTGCCAACGTCGCGCTACCGGGTTCGATTTTGTCAAGAGCAGCGGAAACAAACGTCAGCTCACGTAGAGATCTGGCTACCGATTGGTGGACGTGCTGTGCTCACCCCGTGTTCGGGTGAGTACATATAATTGCACTTCTCACCTCACACATAGCCACCAAGCTCAACCCTCTGAGGTCCCCACTCGAGAACCATCCCCCATCCATCATCCCCCCTCATCCCGGCACCATCCGAGCGGGGAAACAACAGGAAACTGGACGGGAGCACTTTTTCTCGCGTCGTTTCAAAACAAACCCTTGACTTTACCTCCTTTTTCACACATCACTTTTTTCACATACAAAATTTTCACATATCATTTTCACACATAAAAAATAATTCAAGAAAGAAGAGTGAAGAGAGAAGACGTCGGCGACGATGGAGGCCCTCCCTAAGAGGGTCCCCCTACGGACCTTACCTGGAAAAAAGACCCCCGAAAAAAAGACCGTTTGCGAATCCTTATTCGCAAACTTAAGGATTGCTCTCATAAAACTCATCGACATTCCCAACGGTTTCATCGCCATGTGCGGTGAAACCAAGGACATCGACCGGCTCCTTTCTGACGAAGGGGCCGAAGTACTCAAGGAGATGGACCTCGAGGCCAAAACCCCACCAGCAATCTCTGCAAATAGAAGTATCATTTGCCGTAAAGTAGAGAGCTGGGTTGGCGAAAACTCCCCCGCAGACATAAAAAAGGAAATCGAGAGAAACCACAATTGGGCGAAAATAAGGGAGGTGATCAAATTTAGAGATCACACCCATGTTTTCAAAGTAACCTTCAACACGACCGAAATGGCCCACAAGGCGGCAACCGAGGGACTCCTCATTTTCAATATGAGGATCCCTGGATCAAACATCGAGCACGAAAAATATGTCAATATTCAGATGTGCTTCGTATGTTATGCCCTCGAAGAACACACAACCGCGAATTGTCCCCAAAAAGGCACAACCTGGTGCAGTGAATGTGCCACGCAGGGTCATCGCTATGACGCCTGTAAGAACATGGAAAAGAAATGTATGAACTGCAAGGGGCCCCATCGAACGATGGCCCTGAACTGCCCAAGGAGAAAGGACATAATCAAAAGAAAGGAAGAGGAAGAAAAGAAGAAAAAGACTCAAACCTACGCGAGCACCTTAAAGAAAAGTGAAGGGATGGCCTCAACATTGGCAACCCCCTCACCTGTGATCTTCACAAGTGACCTTAGTGCGAAGATCTTAATTTGCATTACTCATGCAAATGTGGCAAACGCGGTCAAACCCGGATGCTACAACCGGGTATTGAACGCACTGCTAAAAGCAAACAACCTTCCTTCTATCATTGTACCTGATGACCCGGAATGCTCTAAGGCATTCAAGGATAGTGTCATCGGAAACAATAGCGCCGAAGCAAAAGCCACGGGACTAAGAGATGTAATTGAATCTCCCCCGTCGGATGATTCAGAAGATGAAGCGAATGAAGAAGATGATACCACTTCTTCGGATAGTGACGAGGGCCCATGCACTCGCACTAGGGCAACAAAGAGTCGATCAAAGACTCCCAGCCCTCCCCCGAAGAAGGTAAAGCCTGGGCACCCCAGACCCGCCCCACAGGCCCCCAAGAGTAAGAAAAAGAAAAAACACAGGTAACTCATCTTACCATGGAGCGGAACTCACTAAGAATTCTGGAAATAAACACCAATGGCTGGACAACCAAAAGAACTCTCTACGGAAATGTGTTCAGGGAAATAGATGCAGATGTCATCTTGATTTCTGAACATGGGATTGACACTCGTAGTTCTGAAATTAAGATCTGGAACTACGACGTGTTAATCACGAATTACTCTCAAGAGCGGTACGACGGTGCCGCCATCGCCATCAAAAGAGGGATCAAGTATAGACCCATAAGAAACTTGGAAGAATCCTATCTTGCAATAGAGGTCGACCTCGATATAGGAAAGCTGGTCATCGCCACCGGGTACCAGCCGCCGAGACGAGAATATTTACCAATCCATTCTCTCTCTGGCCTATTTGGCAGAAGGACCCCCACCATATTAATGGGGGACCTTAATGCCAGATGTCGGGATTCTGGGTACAGGACCTTCAATGGAATTGGAAGGTGCCTGGACACTATGATGGACCGAAACATGGTCCATAGAATAGGCCCGGATTTCCCAACCTATACTCGAGGAAGAAGTGCCACAAAACCAGACATTTGTCTGGCTAATCGTCAGCTGCCGTTCAATTACTACATGGAACCAGTCCAGGTACCATGTAGTGATCATATAGGGATCCTACTCACCATTAATAGGAACCCTATACAAGTCCCAGCTCCAGTCAGAAAAGACTACAGGAGAGCCGACTGGGCACGGTACGCCGGTCTCCTCGAGGCCTATCGCCCACCAGATCTGGACGAGGCAATTCTCGAGGAGATAGACGAGGCACTCGACGACCTCAACGAACATCTCATTATTGCAGATAGGGCTTGCATCCCCAAAACCCAGTTTAAAACCATCTCCTCATACAGGTGGACTGGGTATATGAAAGAACTCTATAGAGAATTGAGAGTTATGTACGAGTTAAATATAACAAATGCAACATTTGACTCGCTACAACGAAGTAGAGAGATCAAGGAAGAGCTCAACCAGCTGATCCTCGAACAACAACAGAGACAATGGGACGATGCGATCGAGAGCCTCGATCAAGATGCATCCCCCAAGGACTTTTGGAAGAAAGTCAAAAGTCTCAGAGGATCATCTGGAAAAAAGAAGAAAATGGAAATCCAAAAAGAAGATGGATCCATTGAAACTGCAGATAACATCATCGAAGAGATATTCCGGCGTTATTGGGAAAAAATCTTCAGCATATCGGAAGATGAAAACGAAGATTTCGATATAGAGTTCGAAAATAACATCGTAGACGAGCTTAACACGGTAATACATCGAACGCATCCTCATCACCAGGTGGATAGACTGCGTGACGGAGACGCCGAGATCACAGAAGAAGAGATCCTTGGCGCACTCCGCTCATTCCGACAGAAAGCCCCAGGCCAATCGGGGCTTACGAAGCTTAACTTCGAAAAGGCACCAGCCAACATCATCGAAGGAATGAGACGAATTCTTAACGCATGTCTGAATACAGGGTACTTTCCAGATGCTTACAAAACGGCCAAAATGATCTTTTTGCCCAAGCATGGAAAGGACCCTACGTTGAGAGAGAGCTACCGCCCAATTTCACTCCTGGAATTTGGCGGGAAACTCTTTGAGAAGATCCTCAACGGAAGACTGGTGTCTCACCTGGAAGAAAACTCCCTCTACAACCCTTGCCAATTCGGGTTTAGAAAGAAGCGAAGTACGGAAATGGCAATTAATGTCATAACGGAAAAGCTTTCCCAAGCCAAACGGGACAGGAGTTATGTGGATATCGTTTGTCGGGATGTGTCAAAGGCGTTTGATAAGGTGTGGCAGCGGGGCATGCAGTATAAGATCTTAAGGCTGGGTCTAAGTGAAAACTTAGAAAGAACTCTCTGTGACTATGTCATGGAGAGAGCGGCGTATATCAGTCTAGGGTGCACGGACGGACCAAAGTTTCCGCTCACTGCGGGCCGCCCGCAGGGGGGGTGTATGTCCCCCACCCTTTACTCGATATACACCGCGGACGTCCCAGACCCTGTGTACCCCAATTCCCTCAATATTCAATACGCCGATGATTTCAGCCAGATAATCGTATCTCCATGGAGGCATGCGCCGTGGCAAGCTCGCATGACAGCGATGGAAATCGCGAACCTTAACAACTACGAGGCTCAGTGGAAAATAAGAACAAACCAGGAGAAATTCAAGGTGGTCCCCATCGGACGCACCTCAAGGGCAGACGTGCGTGTGGGGGATACGCGATACCCCTACACCAACGAATGCAATGTACTCGGTATGAAAATCACCTCTACCGGGTACAAAAAGCACGTCGAAGAAAGAATTTCTCGAGCCTCGTCCGCTGTCAGAACTCTATACCGCTTCAGAAATCTACGTGAAAGCAACAAGAAGAAGATCTACAATGCCCTTGTAAGATCTACGTTGCTTTACCCCGCCTCCACCCTCTCATGTGTCTCAAAAACACAAAAGAGGCGTCTTCAAGTAGTGCAAAATAAATGCATGTACCTAATAACGGGTACACGCAGGCATGAAAGAAGACGGCAAGAAGACCTGCACAGAGAGGCGGGGATAATTCCCATTAACAAGGTCATAGAAGAACGGACCCGGAAAATGCAGGATCTGGTTAATCGTGAACTGAGTGATGAAATCACCCAGATGATTAACCAGAACAGAAGAGCTGAATGTCCCCCCAGATTCCCCAGCTCCGCCAACCGAGTGGCTGGCGGAGACGAAGTGCCGTTCTATGCGTAAAATGAGAAAGAAGAAACCTGTGATACAAGATCAATCACAAGAATACAAGAAATCACTCGAAACCCTACTATGACAAGATACCGATAATGACAACCTTACCAAGAAATTTAAAACCAACGATTACGAAGAGAACTTCGAAAGAAGCAATCTACAAAAGAAGAAAAGAAGAGAGAAGAAAGAAGAAACAATTATATACTAAAATACACATACAATAAAACAATACAATAAGCACGCACTTAAATAAAGTTAAAAACATATACAAACAGGCAATGCACAACACAAACCATGAAAATACTAAAGCTGCTGAGACAAATGGCTTGAACGCCATAATAGTTATAATTTTATAATTTTATAAACTTATAATTATTACCAAAAACCCAAAACAACAAAAATGAACTCACACAAGCAAGAAAATAATAAAAGTGATAAGTCTGATCACCAGACCCTAGGCATCTCTTTGCACCTCTTCCACACTTTTTTCTCTCTTCTCCACTTGTCTATTTTCTCTGTCCCCCCCCACACCCTATCGTCTCCCCTCACATGCACTCGCACTTACACACAAAGTCAAAGTCAAAGTCACACATAGCCAATCACAACACTGCTTTTTTTCTTTCCTGCCTTCACAGCACACACAGACACACACACACAAACACACACAAATACACACACACTCTCTCTCTGTTCCAAGGAATCCTGGCGATGGGTATCTATATCCACGTACCTCTGACGCGGAACAGGTCCCTCTCCCCCAAGGTGACGAAGGCTTCCACCTGAACGCTGTTTGGTGTCAAAACATAATACTTCCTGGCACCTATTCCCAAAAGAGGACCGGTCCCTGGTGCCCTCGGCTCACCAGCGATTGTCATAGTGACCTTTATCTTTATTTCATTATCCGGTCGAGATCTGCTTGTATAAAACCAGGTTGACGAATTACTTACTACCTCTTTTGCATAAAATTTGGTAGTTTCTCCTTATAACTAATGATCCATCTTTGCTCTTGATAGTAGTGAAGTGCTAACCACTATATCGATCAAATGGGTAGTGATGCGACTCTCAATCCCAGAACGTTTGTTTTCACTTAAGTATTCCAATCAAAATGCTTCTTACAATTCACTAACCGCAATGAAATAATTCCTTGGGCACTCGCTATTTTAACTAAACTGCTTATGAAATGTTCAACTTGATGCTGGATACAAGATAGTTGTTGTATTTGGGAACTATGGAGGTTACTCGTGTTAGATTGCCAGGATAACGTAAAAATGGATAAACAGATTATCAGAGAAATAATACTTGCCTCGAATGAAATTCAGGCTTAATTTTGGTAACCCTTAGAGTTCGGTACCAATCTGGAATATAATCACTCCAAGAAGTTTGAAATTAAGTTAGACCGCGGAGATTTGGCTGAGAAAGTTTCCTAATAAAGTAGAATCGAATGGATTTCTTCCTATGGTCAGTATATGCCAAACCATGCTCCCATAATTTGCCCTAGTCTTATGGATGTTGGAGAGGTAGGGTGCGAGTTTCTTGCATTCATTCCACCAGTACAGTTTCACTAACTTTAAGACGTTATTTAGCGTTTATTGTAAACAATTGTTTAGTGTTCCATTTTAAAGTCTTATTTTTTTAGATGTATTAACTATACCATATTAATGCAATGTATTCATATTCCCTTCTCTCGTATATCATTTCCCCTGAGACACCTATTATCTAATTTTCCCGGGGGGAAAGGGTATACGTCCTCGAAGGAAAGTCATGACTTTGCACTATTATAGGAGTTTGTTTTATGAAATTAAAAAAAAAATGGGAGATACCGGTCAATCTTAGGTTAACGAATTTAAGAAAGCATACTACACATTTCTGTTTTACATTTACATCATAAATGTGTTTTGTTTTATCTAGTTGCGTTTTATTCTTTCAACTCGTTTTAGTCTCAGTCGATTGAGACTTTATTTCTTTGATTTGAGCGCGTTTGGTTTTATCTAGATGCGTTTGTCTTTTATCTAGACGCGTTTTAGGTTTTTATCTTGACGTTTAAAAAAAAAAAAATAATCAGACGCGTTTTTGTTTTTTTATCTGGAGGCGGTTTTTTGTTTTCTTTATCTAGACGTTTCTGTCTTTGATCTTGACTCATTTTTCTCTGATCTAGACGCGGATTTTTATGTTTGACCTAGACGCTTTTTTTTCTGTTCGAACTAGAAGCGTGTTTTTTTCTGATTCTGATTGACCTCGATGCGTGTTTTTCCCCGATTGACATACGTTTCCCCCCCTGATTGGCATACATTTTTCCCCTGATTGACATACGTTTTTCCCCGATTGACATACGTTTTTTTTCCCGATTGACCTAGACGCGCTTTTTTCTACACCCGTTTTTTTCTCTGATATATATCCCTTTAACGGCGTTTAGAACTACAACTTGCCTAGACATAGATTAATAAGTTATGAGATTAAAGTTTGTATTTTCGAACATGTTTGGCTTATGACATTCAGCATTTCTGACCAGGTTCCTGGTTTAGGGGATTTTTCCGTAAAGGCTAGTATTCCCCACCCATGTCTTAACGTACCTTTTGGTTCGCTATTCTTGACATGGTCCCCTTTCAGTAGAAAAATGTTTTTCAAGAACCTTATTTAAAAATATAGTTCTTTGACAATTTGCCCGGTTAAACTTGTCAAAAGATCGGAAAGGGACTAAGGAGACGTTTTACAGTATCTGTAAAATGAGGGGAATATCAATAGTAGTCTTTTTAGTTCAATCACAAATAGGACTGAAGCAAGAAATTTTAACAACTACCCAAGGGAAAAAAGATTTGTAGTTTTATACAGATACTAGCCAGGTCTTTCCTGTTGAGAGAGAATTCACTTAGGTTAGTTAGCTCTATGGATGCCATCAATTGAATGGAAATTGAGCAGACGCATTCGTTCATGTTGTCGAAACATTCCTGGGCGAATTTTGAAGTGTCAATAAAACCGAGATGATGAGCGGGAAGAAGGGAGATAGGAGAAGAATAACAAAAACTAACGAGGACTTCGCTGCTGAAGTAGCATATTGTTGTTAATAACCGTATCGTATTTTTTCCTCCCCTCCTTAAAGTTGAGTGTTCTTCAGACGCCTTTCGCGAGTGGCTATAAAAGTATGTTCGCAAACTTATTATTGGGGAAGAACGAATTTGGTCTCGAGTGAGGAAAGGGCGCGAGAGGTATGGGCAAAATAAGATTACTACTATACTGTAAGTTGATACTTTCTCAATTACTTCGCAACCAGAATAAGGAACTATTCATCCCCCTTACTGTTTTTTTTCTATCATCGCCCGAGGAGACTACTCCATTAACACTTCTGTTGTTTTTCTATCTTTTCTTGCCTATTTTGTTGTTTTTTTTCCTTTTCACAAAGACTGCGCTTGATTTGTGCATCTCCTGCCCCCGACCACTTATAATTAAACAAGATCAACAGACCTAAGTTGCGTGCTCTCAATTATTCTGACTTATGACTTACAAAACTTTTAATAATTCCCGGGCTAACCTTGTGAAAACCTTGGCAATTATATCATTCGACAGATAATGTATAACAACATTAGGGTTTCAAATTTAGTTAGAATCTGTCGAATAGTTACCATGTTATTTCTAAAAAAACTCAATGGAAAGTAAAATGTTTACCATCCGACCGACGACTTACGGACCGACATAGTAACCTATAGATTCGCGTCGTCCACGCGACTAAAAAAAACGTGTACGATAGTTTATCAGAAATAAAGCTTGTCAAAGAGGACTCTTAATCAAAGAGACTAGCATAAATTTAAATGCATGAACAACCTACTCTTGAGGCGGGCCAGGTTCGAAGATCTATATATAAAATTATATATACAACTAATATTCACTTAAAATATTCCTTTAATAATCTTGTTTCCAACGAACGCCAATGAATTCAGTCTCATTGCAAGATTTATCGCTTAAGCTCTGATATGTGGTGCGATGCTGATCTCTCTGAAACTTCGGCAAAGAGAGGTGAGGATGATTGAAAATCCACTGCTTCTCTCTACAAAAAAAAAGAGATTTCTTCAGTCAAAAGTAAATTAAATTCAAGAATTTATAAGTGAAAGTTCTGTATAAAAATGTCATTTTAGCTTTCCTTGATGATTCGACCCGATTAATTTTAATGCTTTGGTTTTCATGGCACTTTTGCATTTGGTTCTCTTCAAGATGTTTGTTCATAGTTATTTGCCCAACCAATTCAAACTCTAATTTCATCTGATTTATATTTTTGTATTCAATCTGCCTGGCTTCACTTAGCTGCTATTTAACTCAACTTTGAATATGCTTGTTTTTATTTAACTCAATGATAATTTAAATCGATATCGGGAGATAGGATAACGATATGTTAGCGTGTTGAAGCTGATCTTGAAATTTGGGAGATGTGTATTACCTTCAGGAAGAATAAAATAAAATTCCGAGAGCTTTACCATTTATTAGAGCAGCTTCATTAAAGGAGTGAAGAACAGATGGAAGGATACATGTGTATGGGGGGGGGCAGGTTTCTCTACAGCCTACTTGGCCTTTCATGCGTCGTCATGCGGTTACACTTGTACTGGACAGGTTCCTCTCTCTAATCCATCGTTGTGGGTCGTCAAGGCATATGCAGTTTCAATCTACAGCCCCCAAGGCGCCATGAGGATTCATTCACAGCCACCCATCGACAGTTGAAGCTTCCCCTCGAATGGGGAAAACCCCATACATTCCACATTTTGGGGAATGATATAAAAGTACCCACCTCCACGACAGGAAGATAAAAGTCAAACCAGGAAGACCACCCCCCTTCTACCTACTCACTCACCATCTAATGTTGTAGGCAAAGAACTTCCTTCCTCCTGGTACACTCCCGAGCCACTCCTCGTGGCTCGTGAGTAGAGGAAAATAAGAGATTATTTTACAATGTGCCGATTTGCTAAATTTCCTAATCGTCATTTCCTCATCATTACTACCAAACTAACGTTTATAAGCCCAAATCTCGTAATCATATAATTTATTCAGTAATTTTTAACACTCCCGCCTTCTTAATTTAATAGTGATGCACCGGCTCCTTTCAACCCCACCCCAACCAAGTGTTCTATCAAAGATAATTTAGAGATTGCGGTGAGAGTTACTTTGATCACAGGCAAAGAACTCTTGTGTACGAATAAAACGGGGCACGAATCCAATATCTGCCGTTGCAGTGATCTAAGTGCTATATTTATGCACACGTTCTTCTGTAATAATGTTATTAACTGTGGCAGTGCCAAAAATACTCTGGCACTATAGTATCCCTCCTGAACTTCAATGTAAATCTGGTTTGTTTGCTCTTGACCCTTTTATTATTGACCCTATCTGATCCCAAATTAGTGAAATCTTCGTATAATATAGTTTGTCGCCGCCCTTTTTTTCTCTACTATATATATATATATATATATATATATATATATATATATATATATATATATATATTTGTTCTTCGCCATTCTCTGAATGAGGCCCTTTTAATAAAAGTGAAACAACTCGGAACTTTTTCTTTTTCTTTCGGTTAATTCACATCCTCACTCGCTCTCACTCGTTCGATGTGACATTTGGGAAATATGTTCAAGGTAATTTGATGTTTCTAACAGGTGGAATGTTTTATGTCGTCGGAACACTAATCTACCATGCTCGCCTTTCTAATTCATTTTCTTACACTATGTCAACTAAATGTCAGCTTCATTATTCATAACTGCTCTTCTATTTAGCAGAAACATTTAACATAAACTGCCTCTCAGAATAAAGGGTAGAACTGCTCTTTGATAATTCTAATAAAACACAATCAAGGTATCCATATTTGCCTTGTTGCACTGTTGAATCCCAGGTTGTTACAACTCAGTCTTGTTTACAGAATATCGTGTCCCATCCCCTTGAAATCAAACTTCGGTTGAGTAAGAGCCATTGTTTCCACAACTGTACGCTTGTCCAACCACTCTTCTATTCAAGCTGAGAATTTAATTTACTATAATCGTGTATATATTCGGCCTATACGGTGTAAGCGTGAAAGGTGAGGTGGTGGTCTTATTGAATTGCATGCACCCGTACGTCTTTCCGTTGGCAAAATATAATCAAGAGTTAATTGATCAAACACGAAATTGCTCTTCGTCAGTTTAGTTTTTTTTTTTTAGGAGACCACTGGCGGGGCTTGTTCTGTTAATTGCCTGATTTCATTCACGTCTATATAAATAGTGATTCTTTGTTCGCCGTCTTTGTTCGTTCGCTTAAGTTTGTTAGGGGAAGATCTATATAAATTATAGTCACAGGAACCTGATGGTAAACAGGAGTAAGAAGAAATCTGCTGGCTTGAAGCGCTCTTCTCGAGAATCTCTTGCCGTCGAATGATCATTTCTCTTCCTCCAATGGTTTGTTTGTCTAGGTTTTCAGTTCCCTGACAGCCCTGTACAAATTATAGCACTTTCTTCATAGGTGAACGTATCGACGCGTTAGACCAGGGGCAGCGTTGCAAAATGCGGCCCGCGAAGCCTTTTTTTAATGTGACCCGCGTTTCATTTCAGAATTTTGCCAAAATATTCAAAATTAATTATTGAAAATTTGCCAAAATCTCGTCTCATTTTTTTTATCTGAGTTCTAGATTCTTAAATCGGTCATTTTCAAATACGTTTCATTCGTAGATGAAATTATCTTTAAAAAATACGATAATTTATAAATACTTATTCTCATTACCCTTATCTACACGTTCTCTTTCCCTCGCAGAAGTTAAGCTACATTGACTGTGGTTAGTACTTTGATGGGAGAGGCCTAGGGCCCTGGGTCATGATCACATAATGCAGAATTGTAAATCGGGGTTCGGACTCCACGTTAAGCTGCAAGTCCCCATTCAATGTCTGGAAACAGTTTATAAAGGGTGGCAAAACTATGCCAAAAAATTACCCTAAGTTATTAATATGTAGCTATATCTGACTCTGCAGTTTATGCAAACAAATGCACAAAAGTACTTGGAATTAACTAAAATGTATTCGAAATTTGCATCTAACTGTTTGAGTGCGGCCTTGCGGGCCGCACTCAAACAGCTTCAATGTGGCCCGCAAGGCTTTACATAAGCTTCACTGTGGACCGCTGCTTACAATTATTGCCCATCCCTGAGTTAGACAGTTCTTCCTGGCATCAATATTTCACTAATCCCCGCGATAGCTTCCCTAACCTCGCTCCTTTCCTTAGAAACTCCTTTAAAACCTTTCTAGCCAAGATATTTAGGTAGGGGTTGGCTCCAAACTGCACCCGCAAAGTGTTATCGGGGTGTAACATGGGCAGCTATAATGCAAGTGAAATCTGCAGGATTGTATGCCCTCCCGCCCCAACAGCCGCAGTTTGCCTACCGTGCCCAATGTTTGCGAGAGATACCCTCATGAATATTTCGCTTTAAATTCGAGGAAGAACTCTGTCATTTCCATTACGACGGCAACGAATCACCGCAATGCGGCTCATGTTCAAACTTTCCACTACCGGTACTTGATATACCCCCTTCGCCAATATTTTGGCTGGATATGTGCTTTATTATCGGCTTTTTTCTTCCTTATTCTTTTCTCTATTTTACTTGAGTGGAAATATTCTCTTTATTTGTCAACGTAGAGAATAAAAGGAAAGGAAAAAAGTGTATGAAGAAAATTGAAAAAAAAGGGCTGAATTTATGCTTACAACGACCATCCAGAGGAGCTTCGAGATCGTATCTCAAAATGCCCCTGATCCCACAAAGAACGGGGGTTCAAAGAAGCTCGACATAGTTTTACAATTGGTTGAAAATTATCGGCAATTCTGCACAATTACCAACATGTTTGTTAAATGTCTTTAGCAAATTATTGAAATTAGCTGGACATTTTCTACACTTCCCACGCTTTGGAGGTAAAAATGCTAAAAATAACTAAATCGAATTAACCGATAATTTTACATAAACAAATTTCATAACTTACCCTAAATTTACTGAATCTCATCTTGCCTATTTTAAAATTTGATTAATCTATTTAAATTGGATCACTTTCACCAATGAAAATTGTAAAGTTTAAAAAAAATAGCGATTAATGTGAATAATTTGGTAGCGTCTCTTGCATTTATTAACAGGTTGATAACTATGCATAATTTGCCAGGGCATGTTTATAATTTCTAATTTATTGCATTTACAGAAACACAACCCGTATGTGTTTTTTGCGAAGCTATGGATGTGTTTCATATACCCATAGAGCAAATTGTAAGGGAGAATTCTATACCCAATGAATCCAGACATAGGAGGAAAATATGCGTTGGAAAATTAATTGCCGCAAATTTCCTAAAATAAAGGATAAATTATATATAAACTCTTTATCCAATGTCTAATGGTGATTCCCAATGAGAGATGAGCGTTTGTATATAAACTTTGGCCTATATAATTTAAGACCACTGATTTTCATTTTTTTTGTCAAGTTTTAAGATATTTTGTAAAAATAGATCAGTAATGATAAATAACGCTAGTGAAGATTAAACGCCTACGCTAAAAAATGTTTCCAAGTTTGATCGAAATTTTGATTTTCTTAAAAAAAAGAAACGGCCTTCTACTGGTGGTCGTGGAGATATGAGAAGTGTTTTTCAAAATCTTGTACATATGCCTTCGCAGGTTTCGCATTTAAAAAAAAAGAATGTGCTATTTCGAATAAAGGATGCCAGATATGATTAAAAACAAGTGTGCTTTATGAGGTAAAAACAATAAAAGTCAATCAAAGATTTACCCATTCAGAAGAATAGAATTCACTTTTTAACTACTGCTTTCGTTAGTCTAATTTAGGTGCAGAGGAATTTCTACTTTCCGCTAACACTTTTTTTGTGTGTTCCAAACGATGTAAACAAATTGCCAAACATTTTTCACTCACTCTCAACAACAGGAAGATAGCTTCGGAAGTCGGTACTCCGGTCCCTGGTGTCCTACCTAAAAAAAGAGAGCGCGATTTTTCCTCCCTATTCACTTCACGTAATAAATAATGCGATATCGAAGCTACTAATTCTGTTTTCTGTTTCTCTGACTAACTACCATTAAAAACCCCCAAAACTATCGATCGCAGCAAACTCTAGACGGGAATAGAAAATGCCAGACTGAAGGGAAGGTCGATTCGGGGCGAGAGGGTGACTTAATTTAGTGAATATCATTTGAATGTATTGGTTTCAATTCTATTACTCAAACTCAGAACACCAATAAAAACGTGAATTGAATATATCCAAATTATTTGGTGAGAATTTACCTACTAACGCTGCATAACAAACATTTAAAATAATAGAGAAATACGCGATAGAAATGTGAGGACCTTAGCCTGAAGTAGAACCACAATCCGGAAATTTGCCTTTACTCTTATTTTTAGGAATTTTGAAGAGCTGGATTCGGGATGGAAAGAAGGCAGTATTTTAACTATCCTTTGAATGAGGGGGAAAGGATATTTTATGAGTTTTAGCCTATAGAATTAGGCGTCAGTGTATTGATGCAATATGAACGTATTTACTGTTTGTATATCATAGCAAAATGGACTTCATACATGTAATCTAATAGACTTACTTCTATTTGGTGTGAACGCGTTTACAAGATTGGTATGTCCATCTTAGTTTATGTGAGTATGCAATCAGATGTGTGAGTGGTTGAAGAGTTCCATCTACGCTCTTTGTTCAATCAGGAGCAAAGATATGGCTGCGGCGCTTTCCGGGACGTTTTTCTGAACAATTTCGCCACACCTTCGTCAGACTTCTCTTCGCCTCGTCTTGATTGCATGACCTTACTTTTACCCCTATTTCCGCAATATGAGCTCTTTCAATCATGCTCGAATACAAGTGAGCGCGTTTCTACCACGCCGTCCCTGTATATATTCGCCTCTTCCTATCGGTCGTCCTTTATTGTGGCCGTGTACGGATGATATTCGCGTGTTTGCCGCTGGTTTATTAAATACGGAGCAAATAGGAATATGGCTTTTCTATTTGCTCTACTAGATAAACTGTTCTTACAAGGCCGTGCGGCGTTAGAGGCGCCTCACAAAGCTCGGTCAGATGAGAATCACGAACTAGGAAGGACGCATTTCTAAAAGGGTGCTTTTCAGGTTGTATTCTAAGTGTGCTATATTGTATGTTCGTTTCCTCTTCCATTTCCTTTTATTTTCCCTCTTAATTGATTTCCTCTTCCTCCAAATTTCTCACTTCCTCTCTCGTATATCTTTCTTCCGTTTCACGTCCTCCATCTCGTCTAGAGTTTGCTGCGATCGATAGTTTTGGGGTTTTTTAATGGTAGTTAGTCAGAGAAACAGAAAACAGAATTAGTAGCTTCGATATCGCATTATTTATTACGTGAAGTGAATAGGGAGGAAAAATCGCGCTCTCTTTTTTTAGGTAGGACACCAGGGACCGGAGTACCGACTTCCGAAGCTATCTTCCTGTTGTAGAGAGTGAGTGAAAAATGTTTGGCAATTTGTTTACATCGTTTGGAACACACAAAAAAAGTGTTAGCGGAAAGTAGAAATTCCTCTGCACCTAAATTAGACTAACGAAAGCAGTAGTTAAAAAGTGAATTCTATTCTTCTAAATGGGTAAATCTTTGATTGGACTTTTATTGTTTTTACCTCATAAAGCACACTTGTTTTTAATCATATTGGGCATCCTTTATTCGAAATCTCACACTTTTTTTTTTAAATGCAAAACCTGCGAAGGCATATGTACAAGATTTTGAAAAACACTTCTCATATCTCAACCACCACCAGTAAAAGGGTGTTTATTTTTTAAGAAAATCAAAAATATCAGAATATCTTTATTTCTATCACAATGTTTTAAATGAATTTTGCCAGAAAAAAAATCAAAGGATTCCAGAATTGCTGTGTAAAAGTTATGCAAATTTGGATAAATAAAACGAAAGTTATCAAGTAATTAAGCAATTTTTCAGAAAAATTGAAGTCCAAAATGATTCGAATCCTTAGGTTTCTTGTAGAAAGAACCGGCATTGTTTCCAATGTAACGAACTACAGTTCAATCTCGTGTACCACGTAAGGGGTACGGCGATTTGCTTTCCTAGCCGCCGTGCTGTCGAAACTCGACGCCCCGTCCGGCCCCAACTTAGCCTCTTCTCCTTTCAGACAGCCTGTGTTTCTCCCCACCTCCTCACTTCCCCTACAACCTCTCCCACAACTTTCTCTGGTCAGCCTCTAATTTCACAGGGTAGATGCTGAACTTCTTCTCGGCCAACCGTCCCGGATCGGGGCTGAGGGGGGAGGGGACAACGTTCCCTAACCCCTGAGCTCGGGTCTGGGGTGGTGGGTTTTTAACAATCTGCTTCATCCTCACACATACCTTCCTCAAATGCTTCCCGTAAGGGGCGCGGCGATTTGCCATCCTGGCCGCCGTGCTGACGGGACTCAGAACCCCGTCCGGCCTCAGCTTAGCCTCTCTTCCTTCCTTCAAAACACTTGTTTCCTCTCTTTTCATACAACCTCTCCCACAACTTTCTCTGGTCAGCCTCTAATTTCACAGGGTAGATGCTGACCTTCTTCTTGGCCAACCGTCCTGGATCGGGGCTGAGGGGGGAGGGGACAATGTTTCCTAACCCCTGAGCTCCGGTCTGGGGTGGTTGGTTTTTAACAACCTGCTTCATCCCCACCCATACCTTCCTCACATCCCTTTTCCTCTCGTCTTCAAAATCTATCTTTTTTACGCCGTGTCTAAGGTGGAGCCGCCATGCCGAGGAACTACCAGGCGGGAGGGGTGGTCCCAAATGGCGGCGCCTGGCTCTGCCGGGCCTGCAAGCACCTCTTGCAGTGCGGGAAACTGTGAGAGGTGGTGAGCTGTTGCGTCCCGTGTAAATAAGAGGGTCACCATGCCCAATGATGAGTATAAAAAAAAACCCAACCCCCAACTTCCCCAAGAACATCAAAGGAGCCGCCCTCGGGCAGCTCCACCAAAAAAATGGAGGTCCCCCCCCTTGTGCTTGCGCAGGGGACCCTCCATACTTCTTTAGCCGGAGAGGAGGCTTACTCCTCTCCTACGCCTACGGGTGTAGGGAACTCCCCCTCACTCCCTTCTCTGGAGGTGCTTTCGGGCACCTCCCTATTTCCAGCGGCAGTCCCTCCTTTTCTTTCTAAGGGGACTGCCAAGAAAGCCAGCAGGCAGCCCATTGCCGACCGCCCCTCGGGTAAGCGGCTCGGTAGGGCAAACCCCGTTAGGGGGGAGAGGGAGGCCAGGCCCCTTCGGTCGCTTCCCTCAAAAGACCTGCTGGCAAGGATATTAAACCTTGCCGGGGTTAAGGCTTGTGCCTCCCCACAAATGACTCTTGACACTGCCAAGGGGACCTGCGATGTCCTCGGAGGGGATGGCCAACTGGAGGTCCCTCCTGTGATAGACATGGTCCTTGAGGAGACCCAGCCTCAGAGGGTAGGGCCTTCCATAGGGAGGAATCCGGGCTCGGCGCCAAGCACCGAACCCGAGTCCGCCCCCTATGCAAGGTCCCCCTCAAACGGCTGAGGGCTCCGAGGCAATACGAGGAGGGGAGGGATCTCCTCCGACAGGTTCCCCCACGACTACCAGGAACTTCTCCTTTTCGGAGAGGGACCTGGCTGAGGCCGGCTAATCTGGCATGGGGGCTTCTGCCGGCGGAGGTGAGAAGCGGGTTCATTCCCCGCCCTCCTCTCCAAAAAAGAAAAGGACGAAAAAGACCAAAAAGACGAAGAAGACTCGGGGCTCCTCTCCATCCGCGGGGGCTACGGGGACGGACGGGACTGCTGCCACTTTGGCAAGCGACCAAGCCAAGATCGGCACATCCGGGCCCTCTGCTTCCCCGGGTACGGAGCTCCTGACGATGACAAAGACCAAAAGTGCACAGGGCGGAGCCTCGATGACATCGGGGCCCCTGATTCAGAGGTTACCTGGCGTTTTCGAGCCCTCTGGCTTCAAACGCTTCCTCGTTATTCGCTCCACTGATGGCACCATGTTGTCCAAGGGCAACATGATCCATCAGAGGAGAGGATTAGCTAGTGCAATTGGTAGAGAGCCGAAGGTAACCCGCGAATCCCGCCGAGGCGGCCAAGATAAGTGCTCTTCGGACACTTCATGGCACCCCGGTGAGTGTGACGCCGCACTCTACCATGAACTTTGTAAAAGGAGTAGTTTATGCGAGGGAACTCGTTGACTACTCCATAGAAGACATCACCCTAGAGCTGGCCGCGCATGGGGCGGTCAAGGTCCAACATGTGATGAGGAAACAGGGAGGGGCTTCGAGACCCACCCCTACACTCTTCGTCACGTTCGACTGTGACAAGCTCCCCGAGTCGGTGCGTGCCGGTTGGTATCGCTACCGCGTGAAGGCATTTATGCCACTGCCGCGGCGGTGCTATTACTGTCACCGCTTCGGCCACACGAATCGATCATGTAGACGTGCAAAATCGGGGTCACCCGAAGTCTGTGTAAATTGCTCCAAGGTCGCACACGATAAGTCCAAATCGTGTGTGGCCAAGTGTGTCAATTGCGGAGAGCCGCACTCTGCTTCTTCGAAGCAATGTGGTGCATATCTCCTTGAGAAAGAAATCCTGGCCGTTCAGGCCCAGGATCGACTCTCATTCCGCGAGGCTAAGGACTTGGTCCTGGCGCGCCCGGCTCTGCCTGGGACGTCATATGCCTCAATAGTTAGAAAAGCACCCTCTGCTCCTGGCCCATCCAGGCCAACGAGCACGGTTGTTTCCGCGCCCATTCGGAGCCCTTCTGCGGGCTCTACTACACCCGGGCGCTCCCCTGGTAGAGCTGGCGGCAAAAAGGGTTCACACCCAGCCCCGGCTAAAACCAGGGCTCCCCCCCTCTTCCCCCAGCGTGACCGTTTCCCGTAAGGTCACGCGCCTCCACAGAGTCGTTAGACTCACAGGAGGCAACACCCCTGAAGATGGTCGCTAGGCCATCTTCCGGGGTTCCTAAAGCTGTTCCCCGAAAGGAGGACAGCAACAAAGGAGCTTCGGCCCCTTCGCCCACGCCCCGAGGTGGAGCGAGTGGCTCGGAGACGGTGGTTCCTCGAAAAGAGGGCCCCCCGCCTCCCAAGCCGCAACGCCCGCCTAAGGTTTCGAGGCGGAGGGAGGAAAAGACTCGCATGGCGAGCCCAACCTCCCCCAATAAGTTCTCGAAGGCGACAGCGCCTTCAGCGCTTTGTCCGGCCAACAACGCCCGGGGTTCTGCCCCCGGGAAGCGTACGGCCATTCCCGTGAGGGTCTTCAATTCGAGGAGGCCCCCCGCGTCTCCTCCGAGCTAGGCCTGGAGGGCATATTCCTTCAATGGAATTGCCGTGGACTCCGGGCCAACTGGGAGGAGCTGCGGAGGCTCGTCTCGTCCCGTTCCCCGTTAGCTATTTTTTTTTGCAGGAGACCATGCTAGGCGCGTGCCCGCTGCCTGCCCCCCCGGGGTATAAGGGTCTTGCGACCCCACCACCGCGGGATGGCCGGGCTGGGGGATGCGCGGTTTACACCAGGCATGATGTCTCCGTTCTTCCTTTCTCTTTAGATACCTCCCTTCAGGCAGTGGCTGTGCAGCTGCACCTGGATAGGAGGTATACTATCATTTCTGCGTACATTCCACCGTCAGCTGACTTCGATGCGGGGGACTTCCGCCGCGTCGTGGCACGGTTGCCGAGGCCCTATCTCTTGCTTGGAGATCTGAACGGCAGGCATCCTCTCTGGGGAGATTACTCCATAAATCCCAGGGGACAAGTCCTTGCCGATCTGATCGAAGAGCTTGAGATGGGTGTCCTAAACGTGGATGAGTTTACGCATCACTGTCCGAGAACCGCTTCATTTTCTTGCCTTGACCTATCTTTGTGCTCTTCGGATGCACAACCTGATTTTGATTGGGGGGTGGTCGATGACCTCCATGGTAGTGATCACTTTCCCATTCAAATATCCTTTTCAGGGCAACTGCCGCCTGAGAGACCACCTCGGTGGTGCTTGGCGCGGGCGCGGTGGCCTGCATTTCAGGAAATGACTGAATTCTCTATTTCAGTCGAGGAGTTTAGGTCGGTAGATGAGGCCGTTGAGTTCTTCTGCGGCAACCTCATCGCCGTGGGCCTGACTACTATTCCTAGCACGTCTGGCCGTTTTGCACACCGACCACTCCCATGGTGGTCGGCCGAGTGTGAGACGGCCCTCAAACAGAAGCGTTATGCCTACATGCGCTATAAGCGCCGCCCGAACGATTTCACTGTCGCTGAATTTCGTCGGGCTAGGGCTAGGTTCCGGTATGTTTCGAAGCACGCCCGCCGCTCTTCTTGGCGGGCATACGTGTCTTCACTTAACGGGAAGACCCCTTTAGCTGAGGTGTGGAAGCGAGTCAAAAGGATTCGGGGCAAGTTCTCGCAGGACCCCCCTCCTGTTCTCCAGGAGAATGGGACCGCAATCTCGGACCCCGCGTCCGTGGCGGAATCCTTAGCGACCGCTTTTTCCGCATTCTCTAGCCGTGATGCTGCTCCGCCAGCATTCAATGCACGTCGTGATGTCGCGGAAGGCCACCGGCTGGACTTTACCTCCAGAGGCGGAGAACCCTTCAACGACAAGTTTACTGTGAGTGAGTTGCGTTCCGCTCTCGCTTCGTGCGCGGACAATGTCCCGGCGTAGTGGAGAAGCGGGTTCATTCCCCGCCCTCCCCTCCTAAAAAGAAAAGGAATAGGAAAAAGACTAAGAAGACTCGGGGCTCCTCTCCATCCGCGGGGGATGCTGGGACGGATGGGTCTGCTGCCACTTCGGTAAGCGACTAATCCAAGATTAGCATATACGGCCCCTCTGCCCACCTGGGTGCGGAGCCCCTGACTATGACTAAGACCAAAAGTGCGCAGGGCGGAGCCTTGATAACATCGGGGGCCCTCATTCAGAGGTTACCTGGGGTTTCGAGCATGCTGGTTTCAAACGCTTCCTCGTTATTTGCTCCACTGATGGCAGCATGATAGCCAAGGGCAACATGATCCATCAGAGGAGAGGATTAGCTAGTGTAATTAGTAGAGAGCCGAAGGTGACCCGTTTCTTAGACGGGAGCCTTCTGGCGAATGGGGCGGATCCCTCCGAGGCGGCCAAGATAAGTGCTCTTCGGACACTTCATGGCACCCCGGTCAGTGTGACGCCGCACTCTACCATGAACTTTGTGAAAGGAGTAGTTTATGCGAGGGAACTAGTTGACTACTCCAGAGAGGACATCACCTTAGAGCTGGCCGACCATGGGGTGGTCAAGGTCGAACGTGTGATGAGAAAAAAGGGAGAGGCCTCGAGACCCACCCCCACATTCTTCGTCACGTTCGACTGTGGCAAGCTCCCTGAGTCGGTGCGTGCCGGTTGGTACCGCTACCGCGTGAAGGCATTTATGCCACTTCCGCGGCGGTGCTATTACTGTCACCGCTTCGGCCATACGAATCGTTCTTGTAGACGTGCAAAGTCGGGGTCACCCGAAGTCTGTGTAAATTGCCTCAAGGCCGCACACGATAAGTCCAAATCGTGTGTAGCCAAGTGTGTTAATTGCGGAGAGACGCACCCCGCTTCTTCGAAGCAATGTGGTGCGTATCTCCTTGAGGAAGAAACCTTGACTGTTCAGGCTCAGGATCGATTCTCATTCCGCGTGGCTAAGGACTTGGTCGTGGCGCACCTGGCTCTGCCTGGGACGTCTTATGCCTCAATGGTTAGAAAGACACCCTCTGCTCCTGGCCCATCCAGGCCAACAAGCACGGTTGTTTCCGCGCTCATTTGGAGCTCTTCTGCCTGTTCTACTCAACCAGGGCGCTCCTCTGACAAAGCTGGCGGCGCAAAGGGTTCACACCCAGCCCCGGCTAAAACCAGGTCTCCCCCAGCGTGACCGTTTCCGGTAAGGCGAAACGGCCACGCGCCTCCACCGAGTCGTTAGACTCACAGGAGGCAACACCCCTAAAGTTGGTCGCCAGGCCATCTTCCGGGATTCCTAAAGCTGTTCCCCGAAAGGAGGACAGCAACAAACAGCTTCGGCTCCTTCGCCCACGCCTAGTGGTGGGCTGAGTGGCGCGTAGACGGTGGACCCTCGAAAACGCCCGCCTAAGGTATCGAGGCGGAAGGAGGAAAAAGACTCGCATGGCGAGCCCAACCTCCCCCAATAAGTCCTCGAAGGCGACACCGCCTTAAGCGCATTTTCCGGCCAACAGCGCCCTGGGTTCTGCCTCCGGGAAGCGTACGGCCATTTCCGTGAGGGTCTTCTTTGCGAATACGGCCCCCATCTCTCCTCCGAACTAGGACTGGAGGGCATATTCCTTCAATGGAATTGCCGTAGACTCCGGGCCAACTGGGAGGAACTGCGGAGGCTCGTCTCGTCCCGTTCACCTTTAGCTATTTTTCTGCAGGACACCATACTAGGCCCGTTCTCCCTGCCCGCCTACCCGGGGTATAAGGGTTTTGCGACCCCACCACTACGAGATGTGGGCCGGGCTGGGGGATGCGCAGTTTACACCCGGCATGATGTCTCCGTTCTTTTCACTCTAGATACCTCCTTTCAGGCTTTGACTGTGCAGCTTCACCTGGATAGGAGGTATACTATCATTTCTGCGTATATCCCACCTTTAGTAGACTTCGACGCGGGGGACTTCTGCCACGTCGTAGCACGGTTACCGAGGCCCTTTCTCTTGCTTGGAGATCTAAACGGCAGACATCCTCTCTGGGGGGGGGGGGGGGGGATTACTCAATAAATCCCAGGGAACAAGTCCTTGCCGATCTGATCTAAGAACTTGAGATAGGTGTCCTAAATGTGGATGAGTTTACGCATCACTGCCCGAGAACCGCTTCATTTTCTTGCCTTGATCTATCTTTGTGCTCTTCGGATGCACAACCTGATTTTGATTGGGGGGTGGTCGATGACCTCCATGGTAGTGATCACTTTGCCATTCAAATATCATTTTCAGCGTAACTGCCCCCTTTGAGTCCACCTCGGTGGTGCTTGGCGCGGGCACGGTAGCCTGCATTTCAGGAAATGACTGAATTCTCTATCTCAGTCGACGATTTTATGTCGGTAGATGAGACCGTTGAGTTCTTCTCCGGAAACCTCATCGCCGTGGGCCTGACTACTATTCCTAGAACGTCTAGCCGTTTTTGCACGCCGACCACTCCCATGGTGGTCGGCCGAGTGTGAGACGGCCCTCAAACAGAAGCGTTATGCCTACATGCGCTATAAGCGCCGCCCGAACGATTTCACTGTCGCTGAATTTCGTCGGGCTAGGGCTAGGTTCTGGTATATTTCGAAGCACGCCTGCCCCTCTTCTTGGCGGGCATACGTGTCTTTACTTAACGGGAATACCCCTTTAGCAGAGGTGTGGAAGCGATTCAAAAGGATTCGGAGCAAGTTCTCGGACCCCGCGTCCGTGGTGGAATCCTTCGCGACCGCTTTTTCCGCATTCTAGCCGGGATGCTGCTCCGCCAGCATTTAATGCACGTCGTTATGTCGCGGAAGGCCGCCGGCTGGACTTTACCTCCAGAGGCGGAGAACCCTTCAACGACAAGTTTACTGTCAATGAGTGTCGCTCCGCTCTTGCTTCGTGCGCGGACACCGCCCAAGGTCCGGACGATCTCCCGTACGCCATGCTTCGACACCTGAGTGAGCAAGGCATGGCCTTTATGTTAGATTGGTTCAACAGGATCTGGGTGGAGGGTCTTCGCCCAGATTTCTGGAGAATCGCTACTGTGCTCGCCTTTCGCAAACCGGGGAGAGATCACTCTACTCCGGCTGGTTTCCGCCCAATCTCTCTAACCTCTTGCGTGTGCAAGTTGATGGAGAAATTGGTAAATGTTAGATTAGCCTTTTTCCTGGACAACGGAGGTCATCTGTGTTCTGCACAGTGCGGCTTCCGCAAGTTCCACTCTACGTCGGATGCTCTGCTCCGACTGGAAAATGCCGTCTTCGAGGCTTTCCTTCGTAGACAGCACTACGCCACAGTGTTTTTCGATTTGGAGAAGGCCTATGATACCGCATGGCGATACGGTATCATGGAGACTCTCTACACGATGGGGGCGAGGGCACGCCTCCCAATGTTTATATCTGAATTTTTGCGAGATCGTCGATTCCGCGTACGGGTGGGGGGGAGCCTTCTCCTGCCCAAAGGAGCAGGAAGAGGGTGTCCCGCTGGGAAGTGTCCTCAGTGTCGCACTCTTTGCCCTGAGCATCGACGGCATCATCTCGGTGCTGCCGGAAGATGTTCTCGCTACGCTCTACGTGGACGACCTTTCGATCTCCTTTGGCGCGGCATGACTGGTGGACTTGTTGACTTTTGGGGGGAGGCCGGCCTTCTCCCTTGTATTTAACTTGTTTTTTGTTATTGTTGTTTGTTTTTGTTTTTTTTGTAGGTCGCAAGCTCCTGCGCAGGGTGGAGGGGGACCTCTTTCCAACGCCGGAGCTTGCTCCCTGATTGTTATCCCCTTTTTATTGTTTCTGTTAAAATTTTTATTTTAAAGTAGCCTAGAACTGGGCTGTTTGTTTGCGGCGACTTATGCCCAAGTGGGCAGTCGCCAGATAGCCCCTTAAAAAAAAAAAAATCTTTTGGCGCGACTAAGATGCCAACTCTGGAGCGTCGACTCCAACAGGCATTGAACCGCGTCTCTCGGTATGCCGAAGCGCACAGGTTTCGGTTTTCTTTGGCCAAGACTAAGGTGGTGCACTTCTGCCGCTATTCACGGCTCCACACTGACCCACATTAGTTTCTTAATGGGGTGCGCCTGGATGTGGTTGAATCGCACCGTTTCCTTGGTCTTGTATTCGACCGACGCCTCACCTCGGAGGCTCATATTCGCAGCCCTAGGGTCTCTTGTACCCTCGCCTTGGATATTCTCCGTTCCGTGACGTTCAGCGCTTTGGGCGCTGATAGGGCTACTGCCCTACTCTTTTATCGATCCTTTGTTCGTTCGAAGCTCGACTACCGATGCGAGTTTTATGCATCCGCAGCCGAGTGTTTATTGCAGAAGGTGGATTCGATCCACCACACCGGCCTTCGCCTTGCGACCAGTGCCTTCCGCACTTCCCCCACTGATCTCGACGGTGCTTATGCCGCCGAGAGACGCCAGTCATACCTTAAGCCCTTTGGGTTTATGGCCAGGAAACTCCTTTGAGATCTAGATATAGCTCTCGGACCGGTGGCGCCCCTGGTTCTGCCCAGGACGCCACCCTGGAGGGTACCACATTTGGCTATTTGTCGCCACGCCTCTGCTCCCAAAGCTTGCACGGCGCCGGGATTATTGCGTTTGACTTTTTTGGAGCACATCTCGTTCACGCTGGAACTGTGCCAGTGTATACGGATGGCTCCAAGTCCCAAGAGGGGGTCGGCTTCCACGCCGAGTCCCCTCTGTTTGAAGTCAGCGGGGCTCTGCCAGTTGCTGCTTTGTCTTCACGGCCGAACTGAGGCAATACACCACTCGGTACGGGAGATTACGCGACGTGCCCGTTTCAGATACCGGTTTGTGATCTATAGCGACTCACAAAGCGTCCTGAGTGCTCTCGAGGCATTGGAATCTCCGCATCCCCTGGTTCGCGATATCCGTGACGCCACGGTTTTGGCGAGCCGGGCAGATGTCGAGATTATCTTCTGCTGGGTTCCTGGACATGTAGGAATTGCGGGGAATGAGCGCGCCGATGAGGGCGTCAAAGAGTCCGCGAGGACTCTGCGACCGGACCAGCGTTTCGCTCTTCCTCACACCGACTACATGGCAGGAATACGGGCAGCTCTTCAGACTGCTTGGCAAAGAAGATGGGAGACGGTCGAAGGGAACTTAAAGTTGCATGTCATTGCGCCGCGACTGTTCTCATGGACCTACCCCCAATTCCGCGACGGCTTTAGGTCGCTTTCTGTCGTCTCCGAATCTGACACACTCGTGTGACGCATCGCTATCTGATGGAGCGCTCGCCTGCGCCCTATTGCAACGACTGTGTCGTCCCCCAGACTGTTCGGCACATTCTTGTCGAATGTCCCAGTCTGGGTGATCTTCTCGCACGTTACCTGTCCTGGTACCAGGATGGGCGGGGTCGCTACCGCCTGTCCCTTGTACTTGGGAGGAGTTCGTGCACATTGACTTGTGGACTTGTTGACATTTTGGGTGAGGCCGGGCTTCTCCCCTTTATTTAAGTAGGTTATATTTTCTTTTGTTATTGTTTTCTTTTGTTATTGTTTTCTTTGTAGGTTGGACGCTCCTGCACCGGGGTGAGGGAGACCTTCCCCCGACGCCGGAGATTGTTTCCTAATTGTTAAGTTTTCCAATTTTTATTATTGTTATGTTTTCATATTCTTATTTTAAAGTAGCCCAGTGATAGTCTGTCGTGTTTCCGTCGAGTTTTGCCCAAGTGGACAGTCGCCAGATAGGCTCTAAAAAAAAATGTAACCAAGGAAGGTTAGCAGCCCTTCTTTATTTTGTAGTCAAAGGAGAGGAGCTGCCTTCCTTCACTTGGTAAGCAAAGGGGTGGGCACCCTTCCTTCATTTTGTAGCCAAGGAAGGTGAGCAGCCATCTTTTATTTTGTAGTCAAAGTAGTGGGAACCTTTCCTTCATTTTGAGCCAAAGGGGTGGGCAGCCATCCTTGATTTTGTAGCCAAGGGAGGTGGGCAGTCATCCTTGATTTTGTAGCCAAGGAATGTGAGCAGCCATCCTTCATTTTGTAGTCAAGGGAGGTGAGCAGCCTTCCTTCATTTTGTAGCCAAGGAATGTGAGCAGCCACCCTTCATTTTGTAGCCAAGGGAGGTGGGCAGTCATCCTTCATTTTGTAGCTAAAGGGGTGAGTAGCCTTCATTTTTTTAATCATGGCACTAGAGAAGGAGACTCAACACGAGCCTTGAAATGTGCTTCGAGTCCGCCCCGGATGTTCATTGGATTTTAGTCATTTGCAATAAATATTGACACAAATGATTGAAATAAAATATAAAATGTTGCCCTTAATTATCTGAGAGACACTATTTTTGTGAAGTTCATAATAATAATAATCACCTGATAACTTAATTCGTCATTTTAAAACTTAAATCTTACCCCCCTAAACTTCGGATTTTAGGGAATGAGTAAACGCCTCAGAAATCAGAGTTTGTTCTCTCGTAGTACTAGTACGTTTATTAGTGCCAATTAATTGCCTAAAAGGTGCCATGGGAAGATAAACGCAAATCAGGCCAGGGGTCTCTTCAAAACGCATTGGCACTGAAGCACTCTGAAGTTAATTAACTGTTAATCAATGTTCTTGATTCTCATTAATTATTAAACTCGGCAACTGGCAGAATTAGGAACGCATAATAACTTCTAAAGGTAACTATAGTGACTATAATAATTATGGGGATTCAAAGTTATTAGAAATAAACACAATTCTGGAGGCTAATTGGTAATTTTCGAGCGACGGAATGAATATTAATGAATGTCGGATGAATCACCTCCATAATGAAATAGCAGAATGGCCACCTTCATTTCGGATTTTTTTCTTTCTCTTTCCTGAGGGTTCTAACTTATTTATTTTGACATTCGGCTCGATTAACACACATTATAATGATATCGTCGATAACAACCATAAAGCGTGAAAATGTTCCTAGTCAGTCGAGTTGACTTTGTTTACCCAATAAGGAATATCTTTTGGGTTATCGGGTACATTAAAGTTTGAGGTGTCTTGTATTCAGTGTTATTTACAGCAAATTTATTACTGCGCGTTCTAGCATTTTCGAGCGAAAAGGTTTAATAGTGTATTACAATTTTTTTTTTTATATAATTGTCGTTATTTATTTCTGCCTGTCCACCTTTCTTGGTAAATGTAGTTTCGTTGGATTAAAAAAAAGTTTTCCTTTTGTAAAGAAAACCAGTTGAAATGAGGCATTGGAGTTCGTATACCTGTAACCCACTGATGAGCAGCAGCATTGATCAGCCTGGATCACCTTCGATAGAAATCAGAGCAAATTCATTAAATCTATCCCAAATGATTCTATCTCGGGACGTTTTTGACGGAAATCATCGTCCACTATTTCCCTCGCTAAGAAAGAAAAGGCAACATTTATTTTCATGGTGCCTTTAAACCTTTTTTGAATATTTTATTTATATTATCTTTTATTGGGGGTGAAGGATTGCGGAGGGTGATAGAGTATGAAGTATCACAACTAAATAGAAATTATCTTGTAGGAGAGATGAGTAGTCTGCTTAACTTCCGCGACTCTGCTTTGTAATTTGTTACATTTCATTGAGACGAACTTATGATGTTCGCCAGTAGGGCATTAGAATTTTTCATGTACATATCATATGTAGTCTTCAACCACGTGTCGTGAGCCAGGTGGATGAGGCGTTGGCAGTCTCCACATCGGCATTGCATTGATATTATTAACTTCCTATCATAATGTTTATTATGCTGTCAAATTTTGACGTTAGCCTCCTTTGATTTAAGCTGTATTAAAAAATATTTTTCTAGCCTGTGGAGCAAAAAAATACCCTAAAAACTAAGATAATTACAAGGCATTTGATGATTTCCAACCTCCATTTCTTGAGATGCATCTTCTTCACTTTCCCTTATGTCTGTCTTCAGCTTTTCCGCCTTCCTTCCTGTAGTGAGTAATCCTTCATGTACGCCACCCATCACGTATGTTCATCACCCGTGGGAGCAAAGTACGTATCGCAAAAAATGACTAGTGAATGACCTAACAAAATGGATCAAGATTAAAATCTTCTTTACACAGCCTAATCGATAGACTGTTAGCAAGCGTCATCTAGGCTGATATGACATTTTTTTTATTGAATTTAAAGATGTGTAAAGAAATTAGTGAAGATAAAGTGAATGTGTGGAAGATATAGAGCCGCACATCCTCGGCGACCATTTGAGTTGGAGATGGGCACGTAGTCGTCAAGATATCTGCTGAGGCATTACTTCTGACACCTTACAAAGTACACATTGAGGCCAGGAGGGCCTGCCACTTCTTCAGCTTTTACTAAGCTGTAGCAGGCGCCAAACCCCTGCGACACCATTTGTTGTTTGTAATCGTTCTCGAGCTATTACGTCCCTGGTCTATTGAAACCTCCCAATAAAATAAGATTGATGGAATTGACCTATCAATTTAGTTATAGGAATATCGTTTGATTTTAACCAGCTAACCTTCCTCCCGAATAAAGTCTTGATTAGTAATTCCTGTCGAGTTTTTAAATAATCAATTAGAGGATAGATTTATTTTAAGTGAATATTTTTTTCTTTCAAAAGATTTCTGATTAAATAAAAATAAAAGTCGTAGTCTAATTGTTAGACGCAGACGTTATTGGAACACGAGCCGCGTGTTCATTATTTATATTGCGAATTAACATTTAAAATGTAACTGACTGAGGGTTTGGATCGGAGATGGGACAGATTGAGGAAAGGAGAGGGAGAGCTAAAGATTACGTATTGAAGCAGGGGAGTTATACACGGCAATATATGTTTGATTTGCACAGGTTTGTGCACCCACACGCCACCAGAAGAAAACTATTATACACACACTCACATGTGCAGACCAGTATATCAACCGAATTGAAGAAAGCCATGTAGTGAAAACCGCACTGTAACTTCTCTTTCACATCCCCTCTTAACAGCGATAAGTCAAAAATAAGGTATTTATTCGGGGACTTTTGTGAGCTCAGCGATGGTGCATCTGCTCTGTATAACCGTTAATATTATTTTAGTTATAAGAAGGTCGAGTTGGAGATAACGAGTAGTAATGAATGTATGAGCCTAGGAGGCCGACAAAATGGGAGATCTATGGTATGCTGTTGAATACACACCGTTGCATTCTTTAAGACATTTAAGAGTTGTATGTACTGAAATTTGAAAGTAAATTTGTTTATGATGATTTAACAAATATTTTGGATACGCGATATGTGGCGCCATTTTAAGGAAATTCTTTTTACATGAAGGGTTAGCAATGTAAGGATGATTAGTCATCGTGGTAGGTTAGGTCGAGTAGGGTTGCGCGAGCCCTGTTGCTTAGTACACCAATTCGGCTCTCCTTTTCAACTATAACCACATTCCTTATCAGCATCCCCGGTCTTGAGCGCACCAAATAGTCTCTTCGATAGGGTACCCTGGCTACAACACTCTCTCGGAGTACTTTCGTTGCTTTTTGCTTCTCAAATTCAATAATAATTAGCATAATGATAATAATAATCCCGTTGTCATGAAAATTTTGACTATCCTACATCGCATTTTTTGGCCAAGCCATTTTTTTAGTAGTTTATCATCGGGATTTTTTGTAGCCCGATTTATCTCATAAACGTTGTGCGCGCGCGCGAGCAAAGGGAAATCACAATTTGGGTCTCGGACATCTCGCTCGTCGTTCGCATAAACCGAATGCAATAACGTATTTGTACATGTATGTGTATATCTGTAAAGATTCAAAATATACACGCGAGTACATGTATGAAATTTTCTTAGTTTAAATGGTTCGCTGGATCGATAATCCCGCGCTCAGAACTTGTATCCCCCTCGCTACCTTTTACGGCGATTCCACCATGATTAGTTGTAGCTCAAAGTGGTCTTTAGCCCTTTGGTCATTTTTGCTTATTTTGATAATTTACTGGTGATCCGGATAAAGGGTGTGGGGAGTGAGGACCCTTTTGACAATAGCGTTCATATTTGTTCAAATGATGTTGAAGTTTTGATTGAAAGAAAGGAATATTTCAAATGTTTTAGTTTATTTAGGCTTCGAACTCTTTTATTTAACTGCCTTGGCGAAAGGCAACCATTAAAACTAAAGGTATGGTATCTGAAGATTTTTAAATCTACCTTTTTTAATAAAAAAGGCCAAGGATAGACTGATTTAGGCTTACTGCGAATCATTGTGTCCGTAGACTAGCCTAAACTTTATCATTTGAACAAATATGAACGTTCCTTGGAAAGGGGTTCCCTGCCCCCGGCAAAACCCCCCTCTACCATCCGGATCACCAGTAAATTTTAACAGCTTACTTGGGTCCTTTTCGGAACAGGCCCGGCAGCGAATTAGGTAGGCGTTAGAGGCTATCGCAAGGTTAAAGTTAGGGCAGCGACTTTGTGTTAAAGGACTTAAAATGTCAACAAAAACCATAACTGATTGGAAAAACTTTCCGCGGGGTTTGCGCCAGTTCATTGCTCCAAAACCTAACCTAAACCTTCAGGCTGTACTCGCACTACGAGCCTCGAACGCCATAGACTAACCTTAATCTCTAGATAGCCTCGAACGCCTAATTCGCTGCGGGGCCTGTTCCTGTTTCTTCTTCATGACCTTGGGACTATTAAGGGAAGGGGAATCAACAATATTTAAATTCGTGTATCTTTAAATTTACGAATTATCAGCAGAACGGGCTAACAGGAGTGGACTTCGTGTATTTTGCCATGAGCGGACCATAACGTTACAGCAGGGAAGTGGCAGATGTATTGAAAAGGTAGTCCAATTTAAGGAGTGCGATGGAAGATAGTATGAAGCTTTGCATTTTGAAATATTTTTGTATTGTCGCGTATGAAAAATTGTCGTATGATGTCCCTTCGCTAAAGGGTTATATTTGTACTCTTACTATTTATTTAAAAACCCTTCTACCCCTTGTCCTCGGCTTCCACCCATTTCTTCGCGATGTTACTTGTATGTAGCGGCGATTTGGTCACCGGGTACGAGAGGCAGGGTAAGGTAGTGAATGACTTTCTCCGAATTTCTATCAATTGATAGCAGTTGACATCCGCGGGCCATTCATTCATTTGGGCCTTAATTCCAATTGAAATTCATAAAAAGAGTGGTTGCAATAGAGTAGTGCCAGTATCTTATTGTGAAAAAATATTGAATGTCGTTCAATGCACAAACGGGGCCGACTCTTGTGAAAATCTGTATGAAAGGCGTATACAACACAAATCTTAGTCGAGAAAATACGTTGCCAATTTTGTTGTGCAGCAATTAAATGTTTGTTTGTGCACGAGTAGGAAGATTTTTTTTTCTTATGCACAATTCGTGGAACTGAAGGACGTTTTTAATTGTTTATTAAAACTGAGGAATATTGATATATAACATGCTCGATATGACTGGAAAACGCGTCAGAGAAACACGACCGGTGGAGGATGCCAAAGAATCGAGCGTTTCCATTATGGAAAGCTCCGAGGTTCAGAGAGCGTGAAACTGCTTGAAACATGACGATGGTCTGGCAAGATGAAGAACTTTGCCAAAGTCCCAGACAGATCAATAATGCAGAAAGGCGTAGCAAAGAAAAGAGCCGAGCGGAAAAGAAAAATATATCGGGGCGGTGATGAGATTTGCACCAAAGATTCTGCGTCGCTGAGATAAGTGGACAGAAGGATTAATATACCGAATCTAAAAGACTCGGTTTATACCAAGCATTCAGGGTGGCTTCAAGGAAGAAAGCGCTCTTTATAAAGAAGACTAGAATCATCTATGGTATAGGTAAAGTTTGGAGTGACAAAGTATGTAACATTGATTCACCAACTACCTCAGAAATTTAATCTTTGTTCTCTTCAAATTCAACGGAAGTCGTGTCGTTCAAATTTGGGAGTCTTTTTGAACAGTACTTTTGTCATTGGCAATGCATCAAATCACTTATTATTTATACACACAATAACATGTTCTTAATTTATCTCCTTGTGACAAGAATTTCAATTTAGTGAGTGTTTTTATTTGCCGTTTTTTTATAGTTTTTTAACCTATTGTATAAACCTGATGCTTCCACCTGAAAACTTCCGGTCCCTGCAGTCACAAGCGCACCGCCAGTAGTGCTATTCTCTCGATTCTTCTGGTTATGAACTTTCTACACATTCACTTTTTATGATCCCATTTTCATCAGTTATCTGGTAGGGGTGATTTTTAGTCTTTGCTTTTATGGCTAAATCAATAATGGCATTGAGAAGCAAGAAGTTATTACCGCTCCAACCCTGCGCTCTGCGTTGGTACATCACCTTGTTGAGGGCTGTTTGAAAAGTCTTCCTGTTTAACTGTCAGACTTGTCGGGGAATCAGGACAATTGGCTTGCAAATGCTTCATTTGGTAATGATTTCCTTTTCTAATCACCTTGGGGCTTGTTGGAAGCGAAAATACTGGAGAACATATGTGGAGTTTACAAGATTGGCATGGATCGAGTCGCTTCTACAACACTGTTGCAGAAAGCGATTTGCTCTAAGTGCATGAAAGTTAACCTGTGAATCGTTTGGAAATAACGTAATGTTAACTCTGCTCGGAATATAACTATCAGTTTGCCATCCTTTCAGTGACTCTGATATTAAGTGGGCGAGGGCACACTAATGGATCTCTTTAGGGTCACGGGCAGTGGTGGCAAGACTTTTGCCTTTGCATATCAAACACGTTATTTTTTTTCTTTATTTTCTGGTCACGTATCACTTATAAATGGATTCCCAAAAATGGCAGTTATGTATAATTATTGGTTTAAAAAGATTTAAGGAGTATTTATTTCAGGTCAGCCGAAAAGTTAAGGCCGCTTCTAAAAAAATTTAAAAATGCATAAATCTAATCACTTATAGTTATCATTTTCTTTACAACTTTTTGTATTAGTGAATATTAGGATCATATTCACTAATCAAATGTTCATTGTTATAAACACATTTTTTTAAAATTGTAGCTGCTAAATGGTCCATTTTCTGTGATAGTTTAACGAGATAGTCTATAAGAATCAATTGATAGATACTCAGTGTTAGAAAAGTTATTTAAAGCACCTCTCCTGGGCAAGACACGATGTTCAGCCACCCACGACTTGAAGCAGTGTCAGTTGGCAATTGTTACTTAATTAATATATATATATATATATATATATATATATATATATATATATATATATATATATATATATATATATATATATATATATCAGAGGCGACTACAGGTCATCAGTGTCACTGGCTCATCACAGATTTCGCATGACACATTATAAAAGAAGGTAAGAGACGTAATGCACACCGCAAACTTGTATGTGAACTGATAATTTAACAATAAGACAGAAATATAGTTTTAATATAAAAATTACTCACTTCATTTATACACGAACTCCAGTCGTCTTGGTTTGATGCTGAACTCGTATAATATCCTGTCACGCAGCTCCTTCTTCTTGTCCAAGTCGTTCAAAATTCTTTTCCTAGCCCATGTCTTTTTCCATTTCTATGTTAAGGGTAAAAATAAAGCAAAGTAGCAAAACACAACTGATCTTTACACACAGACGCACAGAATAATAGCAATCAAATAACGACAGCGGCGTGCACAACAAACATTAGCCAGAGACCGATCTGATTTTCGCCTCTACTGTACTCTTGACAAGAGATGCCAGTTGTCTTTTACACCTAACAGTCTCGTTCGTATTAGCCCGAGTTGCTGGATAATTTATCCTTTCTTTAAGAATATTGTAGAACGGAATCCTTTCATAGATTGGAATTTAAAACCTAATCTCTATAGAAATCTATTTTTTCAAGAAAACATTGAATTTTAATAACTTTAATTTTTACGATTATATATAACTACTCGGGCTGTAACTTCTGAGCCAGTCGAGCGCGTGTGAAGGATGTCGACCAGGCTCAATAAAAGGAACCCAAGTTATTGGCTGCAATTACTTACTTGAAATCAGGCTTGTCGAAAAATTAAATCAGCTTGCAAATACGCGTTCACTTTACCAAATTTATACTCGGGCTAAGCTCGAACAGCCGGAATCGCCATTGAGATATATATATATATATATATATATATATATATATATATATATATATATATATATATATATATATATCTTGGTTTCTCTGGGTCCTGGGTTTGAGCCCCACGTTGGGCGCCACGGGGTCACCAAACAAGATGAGACCATGCGCCTGATCTACGATATGTCCGCCTTGACTCCCTAGTAACAGGCCCCTACCTTCAGACTCCTAAACATCCAGAAGGTTTTACGCAACACTAGGCCAGGAGAGGTGGCAATCAAATTCGATTTGCGCAGTGGTTTATACCATATTCCTCTGCACCCAAAAGCCCGACACCAATTCGGAATTCGAATTGGAAAAGAAACCTGGCGTTTTAAACGCCTCCCTATGGGTTTCTGCGGCGCACCATATTTGATGCAGCTTTGTATCGAGGCCATAGCCAACTCTTGGGCTAGTAAACACGGCACAAAGGTGTTCACCTATCTGGACGACGTACTCATAACAGGCAAACTCGATGAAGTTTTGAACACCTTGAGTGAATTTCTAGAGTCCAGCCTCACAATTAACATCGAGAAGTCCCATCTCACACCCATAGATCAAATCGAGTACTTGGGTGTATTCATTGACTTCCGCTAGGCAAGGGCCAAACTTACTACAACAATGTCAGAAAAAGTTAGAAGGGGCTCGGATACTGTACCAGTCAAAACCTGTACCATAAGTACTGGCAACCTCTGGGAGGCCTGTTAATCTTTGTACTCCCTATTCTAGATCTCCCATTTCTCTGGGTTCAACTCTGTAGCAGCAAGTTTAATCATCGAATACAGGACGGACGCCTTCTAGCCTTAATCCCATTAATCGATACGAAATGGCGAGCCTGGTTTAGCACCAGGTCATCACAGTTCCAAATATTCTGCGACGCCTCTATGACGGGCATAGCCATTTCCCATGCCAATCAAGCCTAGTCATACCCGACATCAATACTTCAGACTCCACCATATTCGTTCATATATAAGTCGATTGCCCTTCTACTCTCCCTCCTCCTCCTCCTCCTCCTCCTCCTCCTCCTCCTCCTCCTCCTCCTCCTCCTCCTCCTCCTCCTCCTCCTCCTCCTCTTTCCGAAGGCCTGACTATATTCGGATTGTATACCAGCCATCCAGAAAACCAAGAGGGGAAAGATCTCGATCCAGATTCTACATCTGGACGGTCTCACTCTGGCTGCTACCTCAATGCAATGGCGCTAATCTCCCCAAAATATTCGCTATGTCCGGTCCTTCAACAACCCGGCGGACCTGCCGTCCTGAACCACCTTTCCGGTCGAAACATTCGGCTGTAGCCCAGCTTTCATCGCCTAGCCTCCGGCTATATAAGGCGGTGAGGGCACGGGCCGGCATGTACCTAATTACAGGTACATACAGGCGAGAGAGAAGACGCCAGGAAGAGCTGCACCGGGAGGCGGGGGATAAGTCCCATTAACGTTATATTAGAAGAACGGACAAGGAATATGCAGGAAATAGTTAATCGAGAATTGGACGATAATATCGTCCAAATGATTAACCAGAACAAAGAGGCATAAGTCGCGCGAGATTTCCGAGCTCCGCTGTGCCTTTAGCTGGCGGAACAGAAGTGTAGTTCTACGCATGAAAATAAGAAAGAATGTTTTTACCCAGACCAAAAAAAACGACCAAGAAAATAGATTACCCAATTATGAAACCTCACCAATTTATACAAGAACTCACCGATGAAGACCCCAACATACCGAAGAAGACATCCCCAAAACCAAAACAAAAGACACGATTTACACTCGCTGCATAATATACAAAAAAAAAAACCACTGAACACAACACTAAAGTGATTAGAGTAATTTATTACCACAACAGCAAATGAGCATATCATACCCAAGAACATTATTTTTTTGGAAGACTAATGGCTTGAACACCATATTATATAAACTAACTCAGACAACAAAGGAAGCACAAACCCCCCAAAATATTTAAAAAGCGATAGGCCTGATCACAGGCTGTTAGCATCTCTTTGCGCCCTACCACACTTCTTTCTCTCCTTCTTTCTCTCCACAGACGCTGTTGTTGGCTGACATTTAATGAGATAAGAATAAATTGTTGGTGACTTTTCAGGAATACGGAGTTCAACTATCTCACACATCATTTTCCTTAAGTCTTCTTTCAATGTACTGCTTGATCTCACAAGGATCGCCATCAAAGTAATGGTAGTAAGTCTCGTATGCCTCTTCAATTGTGAAATCAGTTGCTTCCTTCCTAGGCACCAAGCGAGAAATTGGACTGAAATTCATTTTAATGGAAAGTAGTTGCGTTGGTAGGTTTTTCTTAGACACACTATCTTTTAGCCTTCCGAAAGATCATTCCATTACCTTCAAAATTTTCAACAATGCATTTGACGCTTCGAAAATTGTCTGCATGATAGAAAGCAGCGTTTAGCTAACTTGCCCAATGTGTTAAAATCGGTTCTGGGGGAGTACCAATTTCTTGAAACAAAGCCTTCCTCTTTATTTTTAACAGTAGAGGCCTTGACGCATGCAATTAGAGCATCGAATTCACTATAAAATGATCTTATATGCATCGTGCACAGTTATGTAACAGATGTGCAACACATGTTACATGGAAAAGTCTTGGGAAAAGTTTCTTGAGTGTTGCTCTAGCCGACACCCTATAACGAGCTGCCTCTGATAGAAGTAAGCAAAAATTTTCTCTTGCTATCTTAAATTCTTTTATGCTATCATTAATCTTGAGTATGACATTTTGCGCATTAACAGATCCAACAAGAACATCACATTTGATTACATGAGTTTTTTTCTGGAACATCAATAATTCCCGCAAGTATATTCAAATATTTAGAGCCCCTTACTTTACTTTCGTCAATGACGGGGGAAGTTAGTTTTCCCGTTAGTAATTGTTTTGTCCTAGCGGATTCACTCTCGGCCATTTTCATGGATATTGATCTACAAGTTCGTCACACTGCAGACTGCTACTCCCAAATCAGAGAATAATTGTTCGGCTGACAAAAATGTAGTCACTAGCTTTTCAGTAAAATCTGAACACTTAAAATTTAACACTGTTTGTGTCTTTCCAGTTTTCACACGTTTAGGTAGGCTACGCTGGTGTTTTTGAGTCGAACGATGTTTCCACGAAAATGTTTTTTTTTTCGTGCTTCATTATAACAACAAATTTGAGAATAAAGATATTTTTTTCCTGAACAAATGAATTCATTGGGATATTTTTCAATTACAGCAAGCACTTTAGAAATAGATGGCATCCCAACTTTAGGCATGTTTATATATATATATATATATATATATATATATATATATATATATATATATATATATATATATATATATATATAATTCAAAACTGCCAAAAGGACCACTAAAATAACAAGCACAAACGCGCACAATAGCCGTTAAACAGCAACTGAAAAAGGCCTGAGTTGCTAATTTGTAGGCATCCAGTTGCCAATTAATAGGCGAAAAGTTACCAGATATATTTTTATTCTAGATTTTTTACTTTCTTGTATAAAGAGTTTGTTGACCTGACGTGTAAAAGTTAACTTTTTGTTGACATATTAACTTTATGACTATACCCTCTAGTCATTTTTAATGCATTAATAGCAGCTGTTCTAGAGAAAAGTGTCTTTTAAAAGACAAGTTGACTTTATTGACTTTTAACTTCCCTAGTTATCAGGTTTTACGACTAATCAGTTTTCGAATTAATAAGATGAAATTAATAGTATTTTATATGGAATTTGCAAGGACTTAACGAATTTTATAGATTTATCCGATATTTCGAGATAAGAATTCGATTTAACGAGGTTTCACTATTTATAGACGTAGCCAGGTTTTATAAATATTTTATGTGGGGGAATTCCACGTGGAATTTCTTTTCCAGCACGGAAGTGACGTCCACGCGTTAAAGAAAATTCTAGAATTTTGTTAGGCTTAAATTGGTAAGCCTCTCCCCCCCACACCTCATCCACAAGCGGTAGCGTCGAACCGCTTCCACCCCGGACCACCTTTTCGCTGGTTAGAATGGCCTGGGCGTGAAGGTTTGAGGCCATTCGAGAGTAGCGCTGGCCAAACACCAAATTTTACCTGACCTCGTTTTGCACTCAATTATACAATATGTATATTAATAAATATATTTGTCGTGGTGTGACATTATATTATATCAATACCATATTATATCTATGGGGAAGGGACTAATAACTTAAAGGCGAACCGACAAAGGGTCGGAACGCCACGAGTTTCGACGTGCGGAGCAGCGAGAATAGAGTGTAAAACGTGGTCAGGTAAAATTTGGGCAATGGCGCAGCTCAAGGTTATTTAAAGAGGCATGTACAAAAATATAATTTTATTTACATAAAATAAGAGAATCAATGGGCAAAATTAAATCGGTAAATGAGGGGGAAATTGCAGAGATATGCATCAGACTCTGAAGTTAGGAATTTATGCGTTACACAAGGAGACTATTCCAATGGGGAGGATTAACTCAAATGGGTTGCTGAAGGGGGTGGGGAGGGGTTGGCTTATGGAGGATTCCGGGTGTGACGTCAGGGTAAGGTTTCACGGATGTCTTCTGCAGGCAATAAACGTGAGGGCGAGGGCACTCGGAGCTTCTGAGCGGGAAGTTGACTTGATGACGGTTCTCTAAGGGGGGGGGGGTAACGTCCGGTCATGGGGAGAGTATTTCGGCCACCCGAAGACGAGGGAGCGAGGAGGGCTTCTACAGGAGTGGATGATGAGTGGAGTCGAAAAAATCGCTCGGTGGCGATCGTCAAATGGAAATATCTCACTGGATGGGCTAATTCCAACGACACGAAAAGTTCAGCCGTCACTTTGCTTTGTTGTTAAGCACCTGACTTGGAACTAGGGGGAATGCTTCTTGGATCCTGGCCGGACTCCTCAACTCTGTATCTCCCACCTGGAAGACGAGCCCTATTAATCCGAGGCTCCTCCCGCAGGGGTGTGCGGGGGGGAAACATGGGGTGTTTGGACAGCGCTACTCTCGAATGGCCTCGAACCTTCACGCCCAGGCGATTCTAACCCGCGAAAAGGTGGCCTGGGGTGGACGAGGTTCGAGGCTGCCGCTTGTGGATGGAAGGGGGGGGGGGCTTACCAATTTAAGCCTAACAAAATTCTAGAATTTTCTTTAACGCATGGACGTCACTTGCGTGCTGGAAAAGAAATTCCACGGGGAATTCCCCTACATTGTATTTAAATATAACTACAAGATCTTTCATTTTATATATCACCCAGTTTTATAGCAATTATTTAAAAAAAAAATTAACTAACATTTGTTTACAACTTGTATCGAATTCGTTCATTTACAACCTTTTACTTAGAGTAATTGATTTGACTGTTTTGAACAGTGCGAAAAAGTATATTTTAAAGAGTCAATGGTGTGTTATCGAACATGTTTGTTTGTTTGTTTTTTAACTCTGAAATCTAATAGTTTATTCAAAAAGAAAACAGCTTTAGCCTCGCGCAACGCAGATTTTAAGTTATATCGCACACAATCCGATTTTGAAGATGGAGTATAATCAGCTATGCTTTGTTAAATTTAGATACTTTCATTAGTTTCTTTTTTACTTTAAAGTTGCTAGTTAGGTTAAGATGGGTTTTTATTTAAGGGTTGGTTAGGTTGGGAAATTATGTCTCTTGGTAATGCTTCATTTGCGACGAAAATTAAGGAAGGAGTCAATTTACAGCACATAATATTGTTCTAATCTTCACAATTACCAACCTTTCCCCATTTCATTGGTTTAAAAAAGCTCCGAAATTCTTTAAAAATATAAGAACTGGTTTGCTCGTAGAATCGAGTGGTAGATGTAAAAAGGTTCACTAGTCATGTGATAGAGGCATGTTCCCTGGGGAGTTTTAAGAATAGACTAGATAGATTTATGGATGAGGATGCTCTGGACATAAACTGAGTGATGTGAGCAGGAGCTACCTCGTATAGGTTATTGATTAACCGTTTGAAGTCTCCTTGTATTCTTAATTCACCTTCCCAATCGGCAACAAATGAAGATTAAGCTTGGACTTGGCTAGCCTTAACTTGGACTTGGCTAGCCTTAACGTGGACTTGACTAGCCTTAACTTGGAATATGCTAGCCTTAACTTCTAATCGGCTAGCTTTAACTTCAAATAAGCTATGCTAGCCTCAAGTTGGAATACGCTAACATATAACTGGAAATAAGCGAATTTTGACAGAAACGAACAGGTTGTAACAACCAAAGTAGTGCTAACCTAATTAGGCTATTCTTTTGTGCATTTGTGGTTCATTAGGAGAGGCGAGTTAGCTCAAAATCTTTCGCATAACAATTCTTATTAAAAATATTTTTGTTCACCCATGACCGGGCTTTTAAGTGTTTCGCGATTCGCACGCATTCCGAGTCCGCCTAGGTGCAAAAACAACCGACTGGCGATATATTTTCCCTTCCATCCTGGATTAAGCCGATCCTCTGGGGATTTTCTGTGACGCGTGCTGTGTGTGGGCAGCATTGAATGGGCGGCTCGGGTGGAAGGAGATTGGCGCCAAGAAATTAACTCCTCACACTAAGCCACTCACTCGAGTTTGATGAATGTATTTTTAATCCCTGGCTCTTTTCTCGGGCGTGATATTGGTGCCCATTGAAGATCCATCGTCAATTCAGTTGGGCGGTGTTTGCTGGATAATTTATCAAAATAAAAGTCTATTACAAATTTGAAAGAGCCATTGCAATAGATGGGGTCGGGCGTACTAGTACACTTCATTCATGTCAGACATGTTAATTCGGCGGTTAAAAGGAGATCTTTTCCAACATTTGTAGTCAGTTAATGAAGACTTGAGTATAGGAAAGATGAATGAAAATGATCAAACTTGGCTTTAATAAAAGTTGTTTCGATCAAAATATATGTGAATATCTCTTGTTAACCTATGGCATGGAGAAGTGCAGGTAGAGAAACCGAAACTAGAGCCCGAACTTAATTTTGGCAGTGAAAAATAAGTTTGTCCAGAATGACAAGTTATGTTATATGATTAGAAATGGAGGTCTTTGGGTATATTTAGTTAGAAATAAACTATGTACATAGGACAGTTGCCAATAAATTAAATTTAGTGAAACTTTAGGATATTTCAAGCAGTATTGTTTAAACTTTTGTTTCTAAACAGGCTTCCCCAATTTTTAGTTTTCCTCAGTCTAATTGACTTCATATACTTATTTATTTTTTAATCCTCGAATATCACACATATTAGTATTAACTTTTGGCTGTATTTAATTTTATCCTTATTAATTTTCCAACCTAATTGTGTTATGAATAACTATTACTTGGCAACACAGCACAGAAAGGCCTAACGACAGTCAATCCAAAATTATTAGAGGATTTATTAAACCTCTAAATAATTACATCATAGTTAACTTACCTTTGTCCGAAACATTTTGAAAAATGTGCCATAAGTAATTTGAGCAACTACATCCATCCCTTGAAAGTTCGTAAAATTAGCTTGAACTTTAATGGCCCATCCTTGGCGTTCAATTTAAAATCCTTGCACCTTCATTAGGTGAGCAATACTTGTCAGAATTAGTCGAAGTGGAATAGAGTGAATAATAGTAGAAGTTGGTATGTAAATAAAAGTAAGGTGATGCAAATGGTGCACCAAAACTGCAGGGAGAGTAAAACGTGACGGTTGTAATCTAAACGCGTTCCATATTGCAAAAAATTTGGGAACAAAACCTCAGATCGCGTTCAAAGTAGAGGAACAGAATTCTCTAAATTAGAATTAAATGCTATCAGCCCTCCTCAGAGATCTTAATCTACTATGACTAGAAAATTGTCCTTTGCCAGCCAAACTCATCACTCTTTAAAATACCTTAAAAGTTTTATTTGTATGAGTTGCGAATTGAGTTTGATAATTTTGAATGGGCACTAGAAACAACGCCTCCCCTCCAAGCTTGTTAAAAAAGACTAAACTCTTCGAGAGCAGATAATTTTTTGTGATACAAAATTATTCATATGGAATATTTACCCTAACAAATCATTAAAAGCACCTCAATGTTTAAGACAATAAATAACTATTAATTTAACGCATACAATTACGATTAAAAGGCATTACTGGTTACTGATCCCCGGTTTATTTACTTTTTCCTTTTTCCTTCCGTCAATTCTGATTTACCCACATTTTGGTTCTTCTACTGGCATCGAGTTTATGTGAGCAATTTGTTGGTCCAGGAGTACGTAAAAGTGAGGAATAGGCAACAATAATTTAGATACTCCGTACCTTTTTATATAGCCAAAATTCGATGTAAAGTTGGCAGCTTGGACGAACCCAAAGGGATGCAAAAAGTCTCGTAAGCAGAAAGCGGAGGTAGAGAAGTTAGAGTAAATTCTCGTCAAAGCGGAAAACGCTGCATGAAACGAAGGAATACATGGCAAACCTTCCAAAGCTAAATATGTTTGCCAAGAACCTGCAGGGTGTTTGGTTTGCATAAAAGAACCTTCCCGGTAAAAATTAATGCTTTTTATTTATTTTTTTTAAAATATGAAGTAGATAATTGCTGGGAGATAAGTTTACTCAAAGTAGCCGCCCTCAGCTCCCACCATGGCCTAAGGACGGCTCCAGAACCTTGCACATGCGTTCCTCACTGGGTCCCATAAAAGATCTTCGAACACAACCGTGCTCTTGGCCACCAGCTCGGCTTTAGTGTTGCAGGCACAGCAGTTGCTGTCTTTCCAAACTGCGCCTCGCACATAGTAATAATCTATGGGATATAATTAGGAGACCAAAAAGTGGGATTAGTGAAGTCATACAAATTCTCCGTCCACCACTTCTGACTGTATGCTTGGATCTTCCATCACCTTGTTCTGCAGTTTTTGGATGAATTTCGGCGTTTAAATGTAGTCAAAACGCTTACAGTCTCTCTTATCTGTTGGCCACAGCGTCGTAGTTTACATTTCAGCTGCCCATGTCACGTCTCAGCCTTTACACTGTTAACAGAGCATTGAGCACCAGTCATGATGTTGGCATTTTGATACCTGGCGCTAATCATCATGATGCAGGTATTTTCCAATCATTTTCAAATATTTGCCTTGGCTACTGAGAAAAGGCGAACTTCAGCTGCGCTCGATTCAACTTCATTTGCGCCCTTGGCCCTTTTTGACCGCTGATTCGTATCAAGTATTGGAACGAGTCTGACGCTAATTGGATTCACCGGAATAAAGGAGCCCTGATATGTTCAAGGCCATTTTTAAATACCGTCGCTACACGGTGTATATATAAATGGCTGCGCCAATGAATGGGAAAATGTAATATTTAACCAATTAAATCACCTATTGATGGATCTTTTCAGGCCTTGAATAGGTTAGGGCTCCTTTATTCCGGTGAATCCAATTAGTATCAGACTTGTTCCAATATTTGTTGCGAATCAGCGGCGGAAAAGGGCAAAGGGAAACGAATGCCATTTTTTTTAAGAACGGTGATTACGGATGGTTCGTTTACAAATTGGGTGAAGAAATTGGAAATTTATGGATGGTGGGCATAACCCAAGTTGTCTTCTTGAGACCCTCAGAATCTGGATTGGGCGCAACTCTCCTCAAACTGCCCTTATTCGGCAACGAGCACAAATCTATTTGTGAGAATGGAATAGCGACACACCCAACTTATTAAACTCCCAATTAAGCGTCCAAAGCTGTACGGTTGCGTCTCGTATCGGTATTTTGTTCTCGAACTAACATGCTTTTGTGGTTATTAGATTTACCTCGCATTTTCACCTCCAACAACTTCATCAGGTACTGAGCCGATGTTTCGAAGGTATGACACCATTTTTTGTAGTCTCTAAAATGTTCACGCTCGTGGGAGACAGCACCATCTGATGGGGCTCTCCCCCGAGTCTTCCTGCGAGACACCTTCGGTTTCCCAGATTGTACTCCAGAGTCTCGTGCGCTATAACTCTCCCGCTACAGTTACATACAGGTTTGCTATCGCTTGCCCCTCTTGCTGCTGGAGTCGGGAGCCGGTACACTGTACTGGGATTTTATAGTTTTCGAAGAATGCGGCGGGGGGCGGGGGCACTCCATACTATTTAAGGGCGCGGCGATTTGCCTTCCTGGCCGCCGTGCTGACGGGATTCAGCACCCCGTCCGACCCCAGCTTAGCCTCTTTTCCTTCTTTCACACAGCCTTTATTTCTCCCCTACTTCGTCGCTTTTCATACAACCTATCCCACAACTTTCTCTGGTCAGCATCTAATTTCACAGGGTAGATGCTGACCTTCTCAGCCAACCGTCCCGGATCGGGGCTGAGGGGGTATGGGACAATGTTCCCTAACCCCTGAGCTCCGGTCCGGGATTGGGATTTTTAACAAACTGCTTCATCCCCACCCATACCTTCCTCACATCGCTTTTCCTTTTCTCTTCACACACTATCAATTTTACGCCGCGTCCAAGGTGGAGCCGCCATGGTGAGGGAATGCCAGGCCAGCAGGCGGGAGGGGTGGTCCTGAATGGCGGCATCTGGCTCTGCCAGGCCTGTACGCACCCCTTGCAGAGCAGGCTACTGCGAGGGGTGATGAGCTATTGCATCCCGTAATAAAAAGAGGGTCACCATGCCCAATGATGAGTCCAAAAAGAAATTCCTTTAATTCCCCCTGTTCCATCAACGGAGCCGCCCTCGAGCATCTCCACAGAAAAAATGGAGGTCCCCTGCCCTGAGCTTGCGCAGGGGACCCTCCAAACTTCTCTAACCGGAGAGGAGGCTTACTTCTTTCCGTCGCCTACGGGTGTATAGGACTCGTCCTCACCCCCTTCTCTGGAGGTGCTTTCGGCACCTCCCTTTTTCCACGGCAGCCCCCCCTTTTCTTTCCAAGGGAACTGCCAAGAAAGCCAGCATGCACCTCATATCCGACCGCTCCCCAGTGAAGCAGCTCGGTAGGGAAAACCCCCTTAGGGGGGTGAGGTAAGCCAGGCCCCTTTGGTCGCTTCCCTCAAAAGACCTGTTGGCAAGAATATTGAACCTCGCCGGGGTCAAGGCATGTGCCTCCCCAGACATGACTAAAGACGCTGCCAACGGGACCTGCGATGTCCTAGGTTGGATGGCCAACTGTAGGCCCCTCCTGTGATAGGCATGGTCCTTGAGGCAACCCAGCCTCAGACGGTAAGGCCTTCCATGGGAGGGAATCTGGGCTCGGCGCCAAGCACCGAACCCGAATCCGCCCCTATGCAAGGTCCTCCTCAAACGGCCCGGGTTTCCAAGGCAGTACAAGGAGGGGATGGATCTCCTTCAACCGGTGCCCCTGCGACTACCAGGACCTTCTTCATCTCGGAGAAGGACCTGGCTGAGGCCGGTCCATCTGGCCTGGAGACTCCTGCCGGCGGAGGATAGAAGCGGGTTCATTCCCCGCCCTCCTCTCCTAAAAGGAAAAAAAAATAAGATAAAGACAAAGAAGACTTGGGGCTCCTCGTCATCTGCGGGGTCTGCGGGGACGGATGGGTCTACTGCCACTTTGGTAAGCGCCTAAGCCAAGATCGGCACATCTGGTCCCTCTGCTCCCCCGAGTGCGGAGCTCCTGACTATGACTAAGACCAAAAGTGCATCATTCAGAGGTCACCTGGCGTTTTCGAGCCCGCTGGCTTCAAACGCTTCCTCGTTATTCGCCCCACTGATGGGAGCATGTTAACCAAGGGCAACATGACCAATCAGAGGAGAGCATTAGCTAGTGTAATTTGTAGAAAGCGTTTGCTCGTTAATCCATCGAGGCCAACGAGCACGGTCGTTTCCGTGCCCATTCGGAGCCCTTCAGCGGGTTCTACTCAACCCGGGCGCTCCCCTGTTAAAGCTGGCGGCACAAAGGGTTCACACCCAGCCCCGGCTAAAACCAGGGCTTTCCCCCTTCACCCAGCGTGACCGTTTCCCGTAAGGCGAAACGGCCACGCGCCTCCACCGAGTCGTTAGACTCACAGGAGGCAACACCCCTGAAGTTGGTCGCCAGGCCATCTTCTGGAGTTCCTAAAGCTATCCCCGGAAAGGAAGACAGCAGGAAAGGAGTTTCGGCTCCTTCGCCCACGCCTAGTGGTGGGCTGAGTGGCTCGGAGACGATGAATCCTCGAAAATAGGGCCCCTCCGCCTCCGAAGCCGCAAGGCTCGCCTAAGGTTTCGAGGTGGATGGAGGAAAAGACTCGCTGAGGGAGCAAAACCCTCCCCAATAAGTCCTCGAAGGCGACAGCGCCTTCAAGCGCTTTGTCCGGCCAACAGCGCCGGAGGTCCTGCCTTCGGGAAGCGTGCGGCCAGTCTCGTAATAGTCTTCTGTTAGAAGAGGTCCCCCGCTTCTCCTTCAAACTAGGACATATTCCTTCAATGGAATTGCCGTAGACTCCGGGCCAACTGAGAGGAGCTGCGGAAGCTCGTCTCGTCCCAATCCCCGTTAGCTATTTTTCTGCAGGGGACCATGCTAGGCGCGTACCCCCTGCCCACCCGACCGGGGTATAAGGGTTCTTGCGATCCCACCATCACGAGATGGCCGGGGTGGGGAATGCGCGGTTTACACCCGGCATGATGTCTCCGTTCTTCCTTTCACTTTAGATACTTCCTTTCAGGCAGTGGGTGTGCAGCTTCACCTGGATAGGAGGTATCCTATCATTTCTGCTTACATTCGACCGTCAGCTGACTTCGACGCGGGGTACTTCCCCCGCGTCGTGGCACGGTTACTTTTGCTCTTTCTCCTGCTTGGAAATCTGAATGGCAGACATCCTCTCTGGGGGGGATTACTAAATAAATCACAGGGGCCAAGTCCTTCCCGATCTGATCGAAGAGCTTGAGATGGGTGTCCTAAATATCGATCAGTTTACGCATCACTGCCCGAGAACCGCTTCATTTTCTTGCCTTGATTTATCCTTGTGCTCTTCGGATGCACAGCCTGATTTTGATTGGGGGGTGATCGATGACCTCCATGGTAGTGATCACTTTCCCATTCATATATCATTTTCAGAGCAACTGCTTCTGCAAGCCCACCTAGGTGGTGCTTAGTGTGGGCGCGGTGGCCTGCATTTCAGGAAATGATTGAATTCTCTATCTCAGTCAAGAAGTTTATTACGGTAGATGAGGACGTTGAGTTCCTCCCTGGCACCCTCATCGCCGCGGGCCTGACTACTATTCCCAGAACCTCTGGCCGTTTTGCACGCCGACCACTCCCGTGGTGGTCGGCTGAGTGTGAGACGGCCCTCAAACAGAAGCGTCATGCTTACATGCGCTATAAGCGCCGCCCGAACGATTTCACTGTCTGTTAATTTCATCGGGCTACGGCTAGTTTGTTATATTTCGAAGCACTCCCGCCGCTCTTCTTGGCGGGCATACCTGCTGCTCTGCCAGCATTCAATTTACGTCGTGATGTCGTGGAAGGCTGTCGACTTGACTTTACCTCCAGAGGCGGAGAACCCTTCAACGACAAGTTTACTGTGAGTGAGTTGCGTTCCGCTTGGCTTCGTGCGCGGACACCGCCCATGGTCCTGACGATGTCCCGTATGCCATGCTTCGACACCTGGGTGAGCGAGGCATGGCCTTTGTTAGATTTGTTCAACAGGATCTGGGTGGAGAGTCTTCTCCCATATTCCTGGCGAATCGCTACTCTGCTCGCCTTTCGCAAACCGGGGAGAGATCACTCTACTCCGGCCGGTTTCCGCCCATTCTCTCTAACCTCTTGCGTGTGCAAGTTGATGGAAAAATTGGTAATGTTAGACTAGCCTTTTTCCTAGACAGCGGCGGCCATCTGTCTTCTGCACAGTGCAGCTTCCGCAAGTTCTACTTCATGTCGGATTCTCTGCTCCGACTGGAAAATGCCGTCTGCGTGGCCTTCCTTCGTAGTCAGCACTACGCCACGCTGTTTTTAGATCTAGAGAAGGCCAATGATACTGCAAGGCGATACTGTATCATGGAGACTCTCCACACGATGGGGGCGAGGGTACGCCTCCCAATCTTTATATCTGAATTTTGTCGAGATCGTCGATTCCGCGTACGGGTAGGGGGGGGGAGCCCTCTCCGGCTCAATGGAGCAGGAAGAGGGTGTCCCGCAGGGAAGTGTTCTCAGTGTCACACTCTTTGCCCTGAGCATCAACGGCATCACCTCGGTGCTGCCGGAAGATGTTCTCGCTACGCTCTACGTGGACGACCTTTCGATATCTTTTCCTGCGGCCCTGATGCCAACTCTGGAACGTCGCCTCCAACAGGCATTGAACCGCGTCTCTCGCTATGCTGAAGCGCACAGGTTTCGGTTTTCCTTAGCCAAGACTAAGCTGGTGCACTTCTGCTGCCATCCACGTCTCCACCCTGACTCAGACTTGTTTCTTAAAGGGGTACGCCTGGAAGTGGTTGAATCGCACCGCGTCCTTGGTCTTGTATTTGACCGACGCCTCAGCTGGGAGGCTCATATTCGCAGCCTTAGGGTCTCTTGTACCCGCGCCATGGATATTCTTCGTTCCATGACGTTCAGTGCTTGGGGCGCTGGTAGGGCTACTGCCTTACTTTTTTATCGATCCTTTGTTCGTTCGAAGCTCTACTACAGATGCGAGTTTTATGCATCCGCAGAAGAGCGTGTATTGCGAAAGGTGGACTCGATCCACCACACCGGCCTTCGCCGTGCGACCGGTGCCTTCCGCACTTCTCCCATTGAGAGCCTACTTGTCGATGCTGGGGAGATGCCACCCGCTCAACGTCAACGCCGTGTACAGTGCATTAGCCGCCTGTACGCGTGAGCCTGGCGCCTTCCTCAATCGCCAACAGCTCTCACTGCTGCCGCATCTGATTTCGTCGGTGCCTATGCCCCCGAGAGACGCCAGTCATACCCTAAGCCCTTTGCGTTTAGGGCCAGAAAACTCCTTCAAAAGCTAGCTATAGCTCTCGGGCCGTTGGCGCCCCTGGTTCTGCCCAGGACGACACCCTGGAGGGTACCACATTTGGCTACTTGTCGCCACGCCTCTGCTTCCAAAGCTTTCTGAGCACACCTCGTGTCACGCCGGAACCGTGCTAGTGTATATGGATGGTTCAAGTCCCAATAAGGTGTGGGCTTCCAAGCCGTATCCCCTTTGTTTGAAGTCAGCGGGGCTCTGCCACGCGCTGCCTCTGTCTCACGGCCGAGCTGGTGGCAATACACCACTCGGTACGGGAGATTACGCGACGTGCCCGTTTAGGAGCCCGATTGTGATCTATAGCGACTCACAAAGCGCCCTGAGTGCTCTCGAGGCATTGGAATCTCCGCATCCCCTGGTTCGCGATATCCGTGACGCCACGGTTTTGGCGAGCCGGGCAGATGTCGAGATTATCTTCTGTTGGCTTCCTGGACATGTAGGATTTGCAGGGAATGAGCGTGCTCATTAGGGCGCCAAATAGTCCTCGAGTACTCTGCGACCGGACCAGCGTTTTGCTCTTCCTCACACCGACTACATTGCAGGAATACGGGCAGCTCTTCGTGCTGCTTGGCAAAGAAGATGGGAGACGGTCTAAGGGAACTTAAAGTTGCGTGCCATTGCGCCGCGACTATTCCCATGGACCTACCCCAATGCCTCGAAGGCTTCATGTTGCTTTCTGTCGTCTCCGAATTGGACACACTCTCGGGACGCACCGCCATTTAATGTAGCACTCGCCAGCGCCCTACTCTGAAGACTGCGTTCTACCCCAGCCTGTTCGGCACATTCTTGTTGAATATCCCAGTCTGGGTGATCTCCTCACACGTTACTTGTCTCGGTACCGGGATGGGCGGGGTCGCTACCGTCTGTCCTTTGTACCCGGGACGAGTTCGTGCACATTGCCTAGTGGTCTTATAGACTTCTGGGGGGAGGCCAGCCTTCTCTCCTTTATTTAACTAGGTTTTGTTTTTGTTGTTTTCTTTGTAGGTCGCACGCTCCTGCGCCGGAGCTTGCTTCCAAATTGTTGCCATTTTCCCTTTTTATTGTTTTTTTATATTCTTATTTTAAAGTAGCATAATAATACGCTGTCCTGATTGCGGCGACTTATGCCGAATTGGGTAGTCGCCAGATAGGCTCGTAAAATAAAAAACACAAAACACGCTATTTAAATTGTTGGTTACTTGGTTATGTCCCTGAGGGAGTTAGGCTTACCCTGGGACATCGGGACATAACTTTTTTTCCTTTGTCCTTTTGTTTATTTCATTCGTTTATTGTTTTTATTTTCGCTTTGCGTTAATTTTATTTCAAAGTAAGGTAAAAAAAATACTTAATTTCGGCACCTATGCCCTTGTTAGTTGCCGCCAGAAAGGATCGTGAAATTATAAGAAAAAACTTGAAATGTTCTCTCCTTACAAATATTCTGCGGGGCATCCAGTCATTTTTCGTTTTAAAATTTGAAGCGGGGAAAAAAAACCCTCCCCAAAGAACCAATTTGCGACTGGTTTGTCTCTGTAATCTCGACGACCCCTTTGTTTGAATTTCGCCAGTTCCGTCCCCATAATTTTTTCCCACTCTTCCTCCCACCACTCCTCCCACCACTCCTCCATCATAGAGTAAACATTTGATTGAACCGCACCATTCTCCAATTTGTATTGATAAAATACATTTATCGTCAATTTAATTACAATTCAGTTTTCATCAGTGTTAGATTAATTTGAACGATCTAATGTGATAATTTGTGACGAGCTTATTATCTATTCATTTCTAATTTCAAATTATATTTGTAATTTTTTTGCTCCTTAATTGCCATTAATTAATTCTAATTGCTCATTAACGGGTAATGATTGACTAACAATTCGACAACAGTTGAATTGCTTCAATTTTAGTCGCTGCAATTGTCATTAATTACGCAAATGCGATGCCCAGAAACTAGTGGTCGTTATCCGACTCTTCACTAGGACCAGGGCTACGGAAACTGGTTTTCCAGATGTGTGCCCCGCAGGGAGTAAGTACCCTGTGTAGCCTGTTACACTTGGTATCAGAAGGAGTTGCACCTCCCCCCGGCCTCGGTGCACATGGGGGAAACCCCGTCGCTGGAACGACGTGAACACTCTGATGGGGCCTGGCAAGTTGTTTGGGCGCTTTCCCCTCGCTCCCTCTCGGCGCTAATTTTCCTTTTTATTCCTTTTAGCCTTTTGTTATTGTAATTGTTTACTACTATTATTTATTAGTGTTATTAATTGTTGTTGATGTTATTATTGTTGTGGATGGTGATGATATTGTTTGGTTATTGATGATGATGATGAGATTGTTGTTGTTAATGATGATGATGTTGCTGTCGTTTAAAATTATTATTTGATATTTATTATTAGAGCTACCCCCTCAACGTTTTCTATACGCGCTCTGTAGCAGGCGGACCGTTCCCACCTGGAGAGGGTTCACTACGGTATCAAAGGTTACTTGTTGGACTGCATGCCATCCTGAGATCACCTAGCAACAGGGTATGATACTAATAGGTCATCACGCACCCGACTCGTTAGTGGATCCGCCTAGCTCTACTTCTCTTTATTACTTACCCTCTCTGCTAGTGCTCCCCCTTTCCACACCTGCTCCCCTATCCACACCTGCTCCCCTATCCACACCTGCTCCCCTATCCACACCTGCTCCCCTATCCACACCTGCTCCGCTATCCACAGAGGTTCTCGTTGCCCGGCGCACTTTTGTTCTCTTAAGAGCCTTAGTGGAGTGACGGTGTACGCCGCGAAGTCTCTATCTGCTGCGGGGGTCGGAAGCCCCCTAGATAGATCAAAGATGAAGTAGGAAGTCTGTTGGCTCATCGACTCTGCTCACCTTCTAATACACTTACCGAGTATTGTAAAAGTTCTGTTACACTCTTTATAACGTGACATTCTCAACAAAGGACACAATGATAGTTTTGATGCAGACACGTTTTTATTGTTTTAAAATATAAATGTTTTATTGTAATATTTATCAATGTGGCCGCCCTCGGCGGCGAGCACGCGATCCATGTGAGAACTGAAGCCCGGCACACATTGCGGACGAAGTTCTTCCTCATGCTCACCCACACATTATTGACGGAAGACTTTATCTCGCCGGCGTTGTTGTGGCAGACCTTGCAGTCCTTGCCCTCGGCATGCGTTCACACGCTGTAGTCGAGGAGTTTGATCTCGGGCCGGGCGACTGCGACGGCCAAAAGTCCGTCCACCATTTTATGTTCGACTCCAACTACACTTGCAAGGTCTTGGTCGTGTGGGCCTGACACCGTCCTGCTGAAAAATGTAATCCGCCTTAGTAATCTTTCTCAGAATAGGAACTCTGTGGCCAAGATGTCCCTGTAATCAGACTCGAACCACAACGGCGACATGTTCTCGCCATTCGTAGCAACGACGCCGTGCATCATGACGGTGGGCACACTCGTGTGACGCATCGCTATTTGATGGAGCGCTCGCCTGCGCCCTATTGCAACGACTGCGTCGTCCCCCATACTGTTCGGCACATTCTTGTCGAATGTCCCAGTCTGGGTGATCTTAGCGCACGACACCTGTCCCGGTACCGGGATGGGCGGGGTCGCTACCGCCTGTCCCTTGTACTCGGGACGAGTGCGTGCACTTTGACTGGTGGACTTGTTGACTTTTGGGGGGAGGCCGGCCTTCTCCCTTTCATTTAACCAGATTTAATTGTTGTTTTTGTTATTGTTTTTGCTATTGCTTTGTTATTGTTATTTCTTTTTATTGTTGTTTCCTGTTCAATTTTTTAAAGTAGCCTAGAACTAGGCTGTTTGTTTAAGGCGACTTATGCCTAAGTCGGCAGTCGCCAGATAGCCCCTTGAATAAAAAAAAAAAAATGCATTATGACGGAGGCCAGGTGCTAGGGCTTGGATACGTAGCGGACCTCGACAACGTCCTGACAGAAGCTTAGGGCGCGGTTGTTCTACTTGTTGAGGGCCAGATTGGCCGTGAAGTTTTTTATCACTTCACTTCGTTGAGAAGGCGACGATAGCGCTCCCGACTTGTTCTCGCCTACGGCATGTAAGCAGAGGCCTTTCCACGCACCTCAAGCTCTCGCCAGTAATCCTTAACAGCCCTGGCCACTGTAGCCACCGAGATGTTCTTTTTATTCCCGAGAGCAATCATTTTGAGCTTCGGAGCAGTTTCGAAGGCCTTTCTTTCTCTTAGCCAAACGGTTAACAACTTGAGGTATGTCCCAACGAAGTCGATCTTTGATGTTTTTACTGTTATTTAGCCTCTCCGCGACTCTGTGGACGGTCATCTAGCTGAAGATGAGCCGCCTTTCGATGTCGGAAAAGACGTTTTAATGACATGCGATGGAAAATTAGAAGTTTGTTGAAGAACTTTTTATATCACACACGTAAACCTCTCGAAAGATAAAAGAAAATCTCTCCGTGGAACAGAAGTTTTGCAAAATCTGCTATAAGTTGCTCACCGACACCATCTTTTATGGATAAAGCTTGCGGACAATTTTGCCCGAATGGCGGGCCGGGTTGGCTAAGGTCATCAACGCTCGAGCCGTGGATCGAGTATGTGTAAATGATCACTTTCTTAAATTTTCTGATCCTAAAGAGGGATTTTTTTTAGGCTTCGAAGTCATTGGAGGGTCATATCTACTTTCCATGTGTCCTTTCTTCTTTTACCACAAATATAGTGACAATAGGAGGCAACAGTGGGACACTGCATTGGGAGCCGCCTCCAAGCGTGGCCTTGACCTCCCTAGGTCTCGGGGAGGACGAGATAACACGACACACCGCTTCGACTGGTGGAATGGCTTCTCTATTTCCATCCGTATGCGGCAAACTGGCTTTCCCTTTCGCCATCTTAAACTCTGACTGAAGGTACCTCGAATGAGAACAGTGATGCCTTGTGGTAGGGGGCGCTCATGGACCCAATGCGCACCCCACTGAGCTAGAAACGATGCCGAAGGTGACCCAGCCGCGTATGGCAGAATTTTCCATAGGAACGAATCTGGGCTTTGTGTCAAACACATAACGTACATAGTTCCGCCCTTGTTCAAGCTTCTCTTTGCATAGCTCAGGCCCCCAAGGAGGGACCTCCTTCCACCACCCGTGCCACTTTGATAGCTGAGAGCTCCATCTCGGAGAAGGATCTTGCTGAAGCCGGTCCGTCCGGCCGGCCTAGGGGCTCCCCAAAAAATAGGAAGAGGAAGACTAAGAGGACTAAAGGTTCTTCTCCTTCCGCGGGGGCTCCGAGGACGGGCGGGTCCGGTGCCGTTTTGGCAAGTGACCAAGCCAAGACCGTCACGTCCCGCTCCTAGGCGGGCTTGACTGGGGGTCCAGGACCAAAGTCGCAAGTGCGCTTAGCGGAGTCACAATTACGTCGGACCCCTCATTGAAAGACTACCTGGCGTTTTTGAGCCCACTGGCTTTAAACGCTTTCTGCTTATTTGCTCCACTGATGTCACCATGTTAGCCACGGGCAACATAAGTGGAGAATATTAGCTAGCATGATTAGTAGAGAGCCGAAGGTGACCCGTTTCTCGGAGGGAAGCCTTCTGGGGAATGCCATGATTAGTGCCCTTCGGGCACTTAATGGCTCGCTGGTGAGTGTGACGAGGCACTCTACCATGAACTTTGTGAAGGGAGTGGCTTATCAGAGGGAACTCTTGGAATACTCGCTTAAAAGTCATCACTTTAGAGCTAGCCGACCATTGGCAGGTCATGGTCGTACATGTGATGAGACAACAGGGAAGGGCCTCGTGACCCACCACTATACTCTTCGTCACGTTTGAACGTGACAGGCTCTTTGAGTCGGTGCGTGCCGGTTGGTATCGCTACTACATGAAGGCATTCTCGCCACTGCCACGGAGATGCTACTAATGCCACCTCTTGAGCCATCTCCCTTCTCCGGTCATCGCCTGTACTACAAGTACGGCCGTTGGTCGTTTCCGTGCCAATTTGGAACTCTTATGTGGATTCTACTCACCCCGAGTGCTTCCATGGTAGAGCTGGCGACACAGAATGTTAACACCCAGCCTCAGCTACAACCGGCGTTATAGATTTCCTTAAGACGAAATGGCCGCGCACCTCCGAATCGTTTGACTCACAGGAGGCAACACCCCTGAGGTTGGTTGTGAGGCCGTATTCCATAGTTGGTATAACTGCTCCCTTTTTTGAACAACCCTAAAGGAGCTTCGGTTTCTAGGCTGGGTGGCTCGGAGACGGTGGATCCTTCAAAGGGGGGACCCCACCTCCGAAGTCGCTCCTCCCGCCGTAGGCTTAGAGGCGGAGGGAGTAAAAGATTCGCATAGAGAGCCCAACCTCCTCCGGTAAGTCCTCAAAGGCGATACTAGTCCTGTCTCCGGGAAGCGTAAGGCCATTCAAGAGTCTTCTCTTAGAAGAAAAGCCGCCTTCGAGCTAGGCATTAAAGGCATATTACTTCAATAGAATTGCCACGGACTTCGGGCCAACTGGGAGGAGCTGAGGAGGCTCTTCTCACCTTCTCCGTTAAATATCATTTTTGCAGGAGACCATTCTGGGCGTGTGTCAAAGGGGTATAATGTACCACCGCAGGATGGTTGCCGGGCAAGAGGATGGTTGATGTCGCCATTCTTTTGTTTTCTTTAATTACTTTTTTTCAGGCAGTAACGGTGGATTTGCACCTGGATAAGAGGTTTACTGTTATTTATGCGTACATTCTACCTTCATTCGATCTATTGATGACTTTACGCGTCACTGCCCGAGAACCGCCATATTTTCCCGTGCTTTCCGGATGCACAGCCTGATTTTTGGTGGGAATGTGGTCTATTGATGACTGCCACGCTGGGGCTTGGCTTGGTGGTCCGCATTTCAGAAAACGACTGATCTCTGTCTCAGTCGAGAAGGTTAGGTCAGTGGCTAATGCCGTTTAGTTCTCGGGAAACCTCTTCCTGGGCCTAATTATGTACTATCCCTAGAACGTCGGGGATTTTTGAACGCCGAACGCTTCTGTGGTGGCTAGGAAAGTCCTTCGAGAGCTCGGTGTAGCTCTCAGTCGAGTGGTGCCTCTGGTTCTGCCCAGCGACGCCACCCTGAGAGTATCACCTTTGACTGTTTGTCGCAACGGTGAATCTGTGCCAGTGTGCACGGATGGTCCCAAGTCCCAGGACGCAATATATATCCACACACCCAAGTTCCCGGTAACCGTGACGCCAAGGTTGCCATGACCCGAGTGGATGTCGAAATTTCTGCTGGGCTCCTGGATGTGTCAGAATTGCGGGAAATTAGAGCGTCAAAGAGTCCGCCAGGATTGGGAGACCAGGCCAGCGCTTCGCCCTTCCTCATACTGACTACATGGCAGAAATCAGAGCAGCCATCCCTGCTGCCATCTTAAGAGGATGGGAGACGTCCGAAGGGAGTTTAAAGTTAGGTGTGATTGCGCTGCAACAGTTCTCCTGGACCTGCCCCCGAATGCTGCGAAGGCTTCAGGTCGCTTTCTGGTTTCTTTGATTTGGGCGCACTCGTGGAACGCACTTCCAATTAATAGAACGCTGCCCTGCACCTTACTGCGACGACTGAGTTAACCGCTATGCTGTTTGGCCTATTTTTGTTTGATGTCCCAGTCTGGGTGATCTTCGCACAAGTTACCTTTTCCATACCTGGACGAGCAGGGTCGCTACCCTTTCGTTTGTACATGGAATGGGTTCGTGCACACAAACATTTGGACTATCTGACTTTTTTTGGACGAACCTGGCCTCTTCCATATAACCACTATTTTTTGTTAGTTGCATGATCCTTCGCCGGTGGGACGCGGGCTTACTACCCCGACGCCAAAACGTGATTCTTTCTTCTTTCCTTTGTTCTGTTTGTTCTGTTTGTTCTGTTTGTTACTTTTTGCGGCAGGGGGGGGGGGTCTTGTTTGGTATTCTGGAATTTTAAAGTAGCCTATTTATGGCGAGTTATGCCCTTGGTCGCAGTCGCCAGATGGGAGCGTTATAAAAAGCAAAGCAAAAACATTCATCAATGATGTGATAGTGTTGGTAACTGCAAAGAGATTCAGGGCCGAAATTTTAATAAGTTATTTGAAGTTGATCTTTTGGACACATGGAACTTAATAGCTTAAATACATGGAAGTCTTTTGAAAGATAGCTAATCTTAACTTTAAATCTCTTAGTTCATTTTGAAAATCCTAACCAATGTTCTGCCACACTGAAAATAATGTCCACACAAGTTTTTGAGGATCATAGAGCTAAACTCCGCACACGTCCGCCTATAAGCAAATATGTACACCTAAATATATATACACAAGTACAGAAAAACAAGACGGCCGGCAGGACTGAGCTGCCAATGCAAATTCCTTCTTTTGTATGATAATGCATGAAGGTAGGTGTCAGGTTTTAGATTTAAATCTTATATCCTACCAACTTTATTCATAAGTTATCTAAATCTTCAAAAGATTGAGATGAGACATATTTTGGTTGTGAAGTTTGCGTTCGCAGCTTCAATTTGATATTTCAATTGTGCATATTATTTTAGGTCTTGCTTCATATATATGTTTTTATTTTAGCATATTATTATGGATTATACCTTATAAAATCAACAACTTTGATAAAGGTCATTTTACGACGAGTTAACAACTGCTTCATCGTCTTTTGTGGCTCGTCCGTGAATTTATGATTAGATAGATTATATTCATTGTGAAATTGGTCTCATTTGAAAAGCTTTCGCTCGCCTAAGGGTTATTAGTGGTGTGTTTCTATTATCGAGGTGTCGAGTTCGATCCCAAGCAAGAGCGGACACAAATTCCGCCTCACGTATAGTGGTCAACGATTGGCGACACTCCATGCTTACAACAGCTTATCACGCCATGATTACTCCAAAAACGTGTGTAAACTGTTCTAATGAATCATGTCAATCAGTAGGATTATCCATATACATCTGACATGGAAGGGTCCCGTCCATTCCTGGGTGTTGGAGTATTGTGTTTTTGACGCACTCTTGTACCCGCACCATGGATATTGTTCGTTCCGTGACGTTCAGCGCATGGGGCGCTGATAAGGGCTACTGCCTTACTTTTTTTATCGATCCTTTGTTCGTTCGAAGCTCGACTACGGATGCGAGTTTTATGCATCCGCAGCCGAGCGTGTATTGCGGAAGGTGTACTCGACCCACCACACCGGCCTTGCCCTGGCGACCGGTGCCTTCTGCACGTCCCCCATTGAGAGCCTACCTGTCGATACTGGAGAGATGCCACGCGCTCTGTGCCGTGCACAGTGCCGTGCACAGTGCATTATTCGCATGTACGCGCGAGTCCGACGCGCCTCTGTCGCCAACAGCTTTCACTGCATCCGCAGCTGATATTGACGGTGCATATCCCGCCAATAGACGCCAGTCATAGCTCAAGTCCTTTGAGTTTAGAGCTAGGAAACTCCTTCGAAAACTAGGTATAGCTCTGGCCAGTGGCACCCCTGGATTTGCCCAGGACGCTACCCTGGGGGGTACCACCTTTGAATATTTGTCGCCATGCTGTAGCGGGCCGAAAGAAACACTAACCACGCGTTCCAACCTTATCCTAGAATTTATGTACCTTGAGAACCCCGAAGAAGAATTGATACGATTTAATATACAGTCCTTTACTTTACCAAAAAATAGTTTTGATTACAGTTTGTATTTACAAAAAAATTAACAAAAAACAGCGGTGCGGATTCAAAATAAATATTCTATACAAATTTCAATTCTCCCAACCGAAAACGAAATCAAATATGACAGGCTACACAACAAGGTCTGCACAACAAAACAAAAACAACACCCGAACGAGAAGGGGCACGGGATTATCATTTGAAGGCTGGGCGGTGGTGGTAGTAGTTGTAGTTGTCCAATAAAAAGAGGGACAGGCTCGTCAGCCAATGCAGGTAGGCAGTGCAGGTAACGCCCTCCGTTTCAGGGCTGGGCTGGGCTGGGCGGAGCACTCACCTCGAGGCTTCCTCTCACAATCCGCTGAAGCTTCACTCTTTGAAGACACAGGATGCAATGCTAAAAAGAGCCAGAGAAATTTTGGTATAGCGTTTCCAAAGAAAAATCTGGTGATGAACTTTGCTATCCCTCGTTGTTAAAATTAATGTTGAGCCTATTAGTATTTTAGTAAAGAACCAATCTTACCTAGGGTAATATCTCAATGCGCTGGACAAATAAATTTTAGGATACTCCTAACTTTATAAAATTTTATAAATATTGGTATAGTCTAAACAAAATATATCTGAAAAGAGAATACAATCGGTTATTATTCGTATTCATAATATAAAAAATCGGAAGGAAAATTATATCCACACACTCACACACGAGTAGGGAAAGATATATGTAAAGGGGGGTGGGAGAATGCCCCTACAGACACACACACACACACCGCTCCCCCACACCGCCTCTGCTCCCGAAGCTTCTACAGCGCCGGGAGTATTGCGTTCGGCTTTTTTGGAGCACACTTCGTGTCATGATGAAACCATGCCAGTGTATACGGATGGCTCCAAGTTCCAAGAGGGGGTCGGTTTCCACGCAGTATCCCCTCTGTTTGAAGTCAGCGGGGCTCTACCAGGCTTCACGGGCGAGCTGGTTGCAATATACCACTCGGTACGGGAGATAACGCTACGTGCCCGGTTCGGAGACTGAATTGTGATCTATAGCGACTCACAAAGCGCCGTGAGTGCTCTCGGGGCATTGGAATCTCCGCATTCCCTGGTTCGCGATATCCGTGACGCCACGGTTTTAGCGAGTCGGGCGGATATCGAAATTATCTTCTGCTGGGTTCCTGGATATGTAGGAATTGCCGGGAATGAGCGCGCCAAAGAGTCCGCGGGGACTGGGCGACCAGACCAGCGTTTCGCTCTTCTTCACACCGACTACATGGCAGGAATACGGATTGCCCTCCGGCCGTCTTGGAAAAGAGGATGGGAGATCGTCGAGGGGAACTTAAAGTTACGTTTCATTGCACCGCGACTGTTTACATGGACCTACCCCCAATGCCGCGACGGCTTCAGGTTGCTTTCTGTCGTCGCCGAATTGGGCACACTCGCGGGACGAACCTCCATTTGATGGAGCCCTTACCAGCCCCTTACTACGACGACTGCGTGGTACCCCAGACTGTTGGCACATTCTTGTTGAATGTCCCAGTCTGGGTGATCTGCGCGCAAACCGACTTGCGGAATATACGACTTATTGGAGGATGCTGACCTCTTCCACTTTATTAGACTTTGCTGTTGGTCACATTCTTCTGCGCCGGGGAGAGGCGGGTCTACCCCCGACGCTGGAGCGCGCTTCCTTGTTGGTACCTTTTTGCTTTGTTAGTTTTTAGTCTATGATCTTTTTATCCTCGTTACTTGTTTTTTTTTCAATTTAGCCTAGTCATAGGCTGTATTGAGTACGGAGACTTATGCCCAAGTAGGCAGTCGCCAGATGAGCTCCTAAAAGTAAAAAAAAAAGACCGACTCTTGTTAACCTCGTGCTTACCAGCAGTTGCCATGATGATCGTTATTTTTATCTAATTATCCGTTCGGGGTGGTAGGTGAGTGTCCTGCTCAAGGGAAGAATGTGTTTACTACCTATTTATTACTACTATTTGAAAGTCAAAGTGGCATTCTGTTTTCAATCTACGATTTTCTGCATGAATTTCCTAAAATACTATTTGGTGTTTGACATATAACAAAAAACATCGTACGCCGATAAGCCATCTTTATAGCTTGAATGTTTAAAATGGAAAAATCTCAATTTTTAACACTACTGTTTTATTCAACACTTCACTGGTCTGCGTGATTTTAATTTTCTAGGGTATTTTTGTTGTCTTTTGTTCAGTTTCCAACGTTGATTCCAAAAATAATGTCTGTTATTTTGTCATGTTATTTTTAAAAAATAAAACACTAGCAATGTTCATTTTATATTTTATTGATAGTAGCATAACTATACTATATACATAAGGGTACAAAACACTATAATAGATTAATCAGGGACAATGGCCTCTTCAGGGACTTTCGTTTCTTCTGGCCAGATAACACGGCCCTCTTTAGGAACTAGCATTGATCATTCAGAAAGTTGACGTCCGTCGGCTTTGATAGCGTTCCTCTCACTCGATCTCTTTGTGAAAACGCCCCCTTGTTATTCATAGAAGCGAGTGTCCTTTATGAGCTGTTTTATCTGAGGACCATCAAATATCCTCGCATTGACTATCTTCCTGCTTATTCTTAAACTTATGTGGTAGAACAATGATGCCTCCACCTTTTTTTGTGCAGTAAGACCAGACGGTAGGGAAAAACATTGAGGGAGCCAGGTTTCAATCTTTGTCTAGAACGCCAATCTCATCGGACAGAATGTTGGTTGTCTGAGTGGCTCGCCCAAAGGCACTGGAAGCATGGATACCTTAGTGTCCCAGGCCGAAACCAACTACCTTGTAATTTCTACATATAAATTAATTATGGCCCTTGCTGTGGTTGGTTTACCTTATTTCAATTGAGCGTGCGAAAGGGATCGAAGCGAAGTTGTTGGCGTTGTTCAGAAGAACCGCTTTTATTTTCCAAATTGAAGAGTCGATGCAAAATCTCCAATTTGGCGTTATACTTCAAATCAATCTAATCGGTTAGATCAGTACTGCTACAGTAAACCAGCGAAGACGCCTCATCAAACGAGAATTTTCGGAACCATTACTGGTTTTGAATACCAGTAAAACGTGTCTTCGGTACAAGCAGACGTTTCGCACGAAGGTACAAACCTAACAACTGAACATGCTCTTTATACGTTCAAGTCTCGCGTCAGATTGTTTTGCTTAGCTTGACTCAGTGGCATCAGTCCGTATTCCTCTGTTGGTTCGAACCTTAGACTTGTCTCCATCGGTCCTATCTCTACCCTCGAATTGGGCGAAGATTATATATTTACGCCAGGTTCAGTAAGAGGAACGCCTAGACCATGATTGGCTGTTTTTATAGCTGATGGAGGTCAGGATAATGAACATATTTGTCCTTGCGATTGATAGTCTGTAAATTTTGAATCGAGAAATATGTCGGTGGTGTGATCTTTCCGTTCCCTCCACACCATCGGAACCCTAAATGGCATACTCTTCGTCTTATTGCTTCTCCAATTACTGCAGTTTTTGAAAACATGTTTCACAACAGATATGAGGGGCAAATGGCTCATATATGTGGAGAAGTGACTCCACTGATGTACCCAGAACCTGTCAAGGTGATTCATGCGTTTCCGCGTCATTGCAGGATAAATCCAGATCTGAAAATAGAAAAAGGTAAATTTAAATGCACCTGTGATTAGTTAAGGAAAAACCTAATAAACAAAGACGTTTAGTAACACCAATTACGACAGACCAGTATTTTATAAAATCTATTTTATCTAAAAAAAAAATCCCTGACCCAATTGACAGAATTGGATTGCATTACTAAATCCGTTCGGCGAAACTGATACTAAATCAATTAAAAAGCATAAGACCTTGTAGTAAAAGTTTGAAAGGTAGGCCAGCTATTACCGATTTTATCTTGCAAGTGGAACCATAGTTGAGATTTCCGTAGAATTTCCAAAACTGTTACTTATAAATTAAATGTTTAGTTATTTATCCGTAGACTTTGGAAGACTGCATAAAGTTTGTTGTATGAACAAAAAGAAAAGAAAAAGACCAACAGAAAAACTTATTTCTGGAGAATATTTTTGGACGCGACTGGCTTTCATCTTCAGTCGAAAAACAATCATAACAAAGTTCAAATTTATTAAAAGAACATAAAAAGTATAAGGATAAAAAAAAAGGTTCTGAGTAATGCAAAATGGGGAGGTATAAGCACAGAAGGTAAGCGTAATTAGACGGAAGGAAGAAAAAGTTTCCAGGATACTGAATATTCGAGGTCTCAACAAACTATTGCATTTATATTATACGTTATATGCGAAAATGCATATAATTAGACCAGGCAATGGCTTCGCCATTCCCCCCTTTCCCTACGGGGGAAGCTTGCTCTTCGCTACTAAGATATATAAAAATAAATTTTATGAACTTCACCATTTGTAATTCTTTGGGTTTTAAAAAAATCACAATTTCGATACTTATATTTATTTCTGAACTTCACTGTTTTGTTTGTCGATATTATAAAAGAATTATTAGAAATAACTTTGATAAAAAAACAATCATCATAACCAAACTAAATTAAAATCATTATTCAAATACTAAAAAAAATGCCCCTCTTAAATTATAGAGTTAGTGATGATGATGATGATTATTAATTTCTAAGTTAGTTTTTAAATAGTCTCTATCACATTATTGTTATTTGAACATCTTATTCCTGACGACTATGCGATATTGGATTTATTATTATTAATATTCGCTGTTGCTTTTGCTGTTTCTCACATTTACTAATTAATTTACACCTATTTTTTATTTGTCGACTTTTAACTATTAGGAATGGTAATATTCACTTTTAACTTGTTTCTCGCGTTAGTTGATTCTATTTGGACTGTTAACTCTTTTAATATAGATTATATTAACATTTTTATATGGATTACTGATTTGTAAGGCCATGTTTTTATTCATTTTAAACTATTCTTACATCTTCTCTTTATCAGCGCATGTTGTTTTCACCCATATGGGTTTACGGTGTGCTGGCTGGTGTCTGTAACGAAGATCGCACAGTCCAAGAGGAGTATTTCTACTTCCTCCGGGAGGGGGGTATATATACCCTCGTATGTCCACTTGTATTTTCCTTTGATTAGTTCCTGTCCCCTGATGAGAATCTACAGATCGGGGAGGTGAAGAGTTTGAGGTCCACATCCTCACCGTTGAACAGATAGCCTTTGCTTAGAGCCTCCTAGTCCAGCGATAGTGGCGCTTGGCTCTTTCTCGTCTCCTTTATTTTCTTCTTTTCGGTGCAGTTTGTTCGTTGTTGTGTCGAGCTCAGTGTGTTCTCTTTCGTCTGTCGTTTCCCTTCCTTTCCTGGGAATTTGTCTGCAAATTGTGTTCCTGCTGTTTTTCTTCCTAGTCCGTTTCTTCATCTCTTGTTTCTTCTTCTGTCTCGTTGTCAATCAGCGTGATCAAGGTGATTTTCATTGACCTCTGAGGGCGGATGTGAGGGGAGTCCCGTTTCGTTTAATATCTATTGTTTAGTAATAGAATGTTTACTACTTTGTTAAATGACCTCGATTGAGTTAAGTCGGCCACGTGTACGTATAATATTAGTAACATCATGTTCTCATTCTCCTTTACTATCATCATTAGATTGGGAATGTAAATCATCGGGGTCGGTTAGGCTGCATCGTTGCTTCTTCGAGTACGTGTTCTTTTTTTCGGGTTGATCCTTTCTTGCTTTTAGCGCGTCGCTGCGAATAGTGCACTTCATGGTCAATGCCCTTTGGTTCTTTACATTTAACGCACTCTTAGGTCTTCCTTTGACAATCAGTCCATTTATGCCCAACGCAAGCGCAGTTCTAACAAACCTTTTTCGGTGTCGGACATTCTCTGGTGGGTGATTCTCTTCAGTGTAGCACCTATAACAAATGTGCAGAGGAATTTTCTTTGGTCAGGTGCTACCCTCATATTGGCTATGCCGAATCTTTTGAGCTTGCGAACTATACAATCTGCTTGCCACTTTTACCACGCAGGTTAGAACACACTTGGACTTGGACATAGAAAGAGGTGAAAATATAATAAAAGATAATATATAAGATAGTAAATCGGGGAAAATTTGTGAAATATTAGAAAAGAGTGCAAATGGAGCTGAAATTTGGGTCTCTGGTGAAAGAGTAACTAAGTCATAGTCTAAAAAAAACTTTATATTAGATTTAAATTGGATTTAAAAAGGTAACCGATGAAAGGGTATCACTGACATAGGATATATGAAAGCTTAGACAGGTTTTTTGGAAAGATTTCTGGTAAAAGTGTATCTCTGGTATGTTTTAGGTTAGCTGAGCTACGTTATGTGATTATTTTGACTGGTACAGTCAATGGCATTCCACCCGTTGTAGCAGCGGTAGAGATTCCGACAATACGGTAGGTCATGATTTGGTTGTCATATTTAAAGTTGATTAAGTCATTCTATTGTATTTGAAAAATTTGATAATTTACTCTTTATCACGATACGTTGACTGTAAACAATACGATTGTTAGTTAACGTAGATTTTCATGTGCGTTTTTAGTTGCGTTCAAGATTTGAATCGTAGTGGGCGGAGGGGGATTACGATCCTCCCCGGATCGTTTCTTCCTGAACTGGCGTCTATGAGCAAGATGAGACAATCGGTGGATAACTTGAGTAGGCCTTGTAAAAGGGCCTCCTCGACTAAACTTTCTGGAATGTCATCAAAGTATTCTTACTTGAATTTGACAGTCCTGAGACATTCGATTACATCTTGTGGGCCCTCATCCTCCGGAAAAGGATCCTTTTCGGCAGCATATACCTTGACGTTTCCTTATATGGTTCATTTCCACATGTGCTCAGGAACGAGATGTCTTGCATGGCGCTTTTCACAAGCATGCGATTCATTTCTGTTCTATAGGCGCCAGGTCGGATCAAGTTAGCAATGTGCGCATAATAAATGCAGCACATTTCTTCTGTAGATTTCTCTTTCGAAGTGAATTATCGATTTTTAGTTGCACTTTCACCGATCACTCACTTGGCAACCTTCGCATAGGTGGCATTGGCTTGGCTTTCCCCTTCGATTCATCTATTCTGTCTCTATAATATGGTAGCTCATATACATGATTCTGTGCTCTCCGGCGCAATAAGACACTTCGGGTAGTCATTTGGGCAATCTTTCTTGGCGTGTTCTTGTGTGGCGCAGATCGAACAAACAAAAATGTTGCCCTTTTGGCAGGTAAACGTGGTGTTCGATATACCTTTAGCATTTAAAGCACATTTGTAGGTCAACAAACTCGTCACGCTCAATTTGTTCATGACATAAACGAACATTGAAGAGCACTAAGCCGTTCTTGTTTGATTTTTTTCTCGATTTAAATCTCAGGAAAAAAAAACACCTTTAATGCGTTGTTGTAGCTTTTAAATTTAATGATTTCAGTTCATTAGCCCACGTGTGGTTTCTTTTAATCTAGGCCGTGTTCCTCACTCCCCCACCCCCCCACACGGATGGGTCGAGGCGACAACACTTTCCTTCCGTCTGAGCATATTTGTGGTCGTAGGTGTGTGTTTATCTGCTTCCTGAGAGGGGGGGGATGCCAATTGCTTACTGGAAAAATTAGTCGCATTTGTTCACCGTATATTTTTTCAGACCTTCACGTGGTTCGGCTTTGCTAGGTCGGGTAAGACCCTAAGTGCTATGTGTTGGCTCTCCATCATTTTATCCGTAGATAGGAAGGGGAAGCCCCTGGTGTTGTGAGAGCTATTCATGTACATATGTACAGGTTAGATGGGAACCGTTTCAATGAAAGGGAAGAATAGGCACTTTACCTTCCGGAATAATTCATGGAGAATGCGGCTTGTTAATTGTCCTTCTTCTTCGGTGCTTATGCGTCCGTTCCCTTCACCATATTTCTCACAGCTAGGAGATATTCATCTTAGAGCGTTTTTCGCAGTTTCAGAAGTTTAATCCTGAATGTCTCCAACCCTGCAACGTAAAGTGTTTCTCTTTTTGTGAAATGGAGACAAAATCCCCCCCAAAAGGAAAACAGAATTACTGAGTGGCAAAATGATATATCCGACTAGATCCATTAGTCTGAGAGCAGTATGCTTGAATACACTGGAATTTTCTCAGAAATAAAATTGAGAAATCACTCGCTGCAATTGTAAGTATGTATGGTGTAGATGGAAAGAAGTGAAATGAGAATAAAGTCGTAGGGTTGTATAAGATAATAAAGGTACCTGGCGATCAGATTAATCAGAAATTTTAGGAAATTTGTTAGATTGAATAAGAATAAAGTTTGTATATATGAGGTAAACTATGTCTACTACATTTTTATTTTTTACCAATTCTATGCCCCCCACCACAATCTCTATACCTAATGCCCCCGTAAGGGGCACGGCGCCCCGTCCGGCCCCATCTTAGCCTCTCATCATTCTTCAGCTAACATCTTTATTTTCTGTACCAACTCTCATCACCTCCTTCACCGCAGAGTGAATGAAAGCGATGAACCTTCGTTTCATTGGCTCCACAGCAACTTCAGAGAATGTTTCTTGCGATTCTTTAGTGAAGCTCTAAAGATAGATATTTGATCTTAGCGTTGTAACCCCCGTAAAGGGCGCGGCGATTTGCCATCCTGGACGCCGTGCTGACGGGACTCGGCACCCCGTCCGACCCCAGCTTAGCATCTTCTCCTTCCTTCAGATACTTGCTCCCTCCCCCCGTTTCCTCGCTTTTCATACATCCTCTCCCACACCTTTCTCTGGTCAGCCTCTAATTTCACAGGGTAGATGCTGACCTCCCTCTCAGCCAACTATCCCGGATCGGGGCTGAGGGGGGAAGGGACAATGTTCCCTAACCCCTGAGCTCCGGTTTGGGATGGTGGGTTTTTAACAACATGCTTCATCCCGACCCATACATTCCTCACATCCCTTTTCCTTCTGTCTTCACACTATCAATTTTACCTCGCGCCCAAGGTGGAGCCGCCATGATGAGAGACTGCCAGGCCACCAGGCGGGAGGGGTGGTCTTGAATGGCGGCACCTGGCTCTGCCCGGCCTGTACTCACCCTTCGCAGAGCGGGCCACTGCGGGGGGTGATTAGCGTTTGCATCCTGTACAGAAAAAAGGTCACAATGCCCATGGATGAAAACTTAGAAAAAACAAAATCACTCCCCATTTTCCCTTTAAGAACAACGGAGCCGCCCTCAGGCAGCTCCACAGAAAAAATGGAGGTCCCCCTCCCTGCGGTTTCCCAGGGAACTCTCCATAACTCTTCAATCGGAGAGAAGGGCTTACTCCTCTCCAGTGCCTACGGGTGCAGGGGGCTCTCCCTCACCCCCTTCCTCGGAGTCACCACGTGACTCCAGCTCAAATCTGGCAGTCCCGCCTTTTCTTTCACAGGGGACTGCCAGGAAAGCAAGCAGGCAGCCCATAAGCGGCCGCTCCCCGTTGAAGCGGCTTGGTAGGGCAAACCTCCTTAGGGGGGAGAGGAAAGAAAGGACCCATCGGCCGCTTCCCTCTAAAGATCTGCTGGCCCGAATATTAAATCTAGCGGGAGTGAAGGCCTATGCCCGACAAAAGAACATGGACGAGACATGACCTATGGTCATGGGGGGGAGATGGCCAAATGGAAGCCCCCTCCTGAGATAGACATGCTCCTTGATGCAGCCCAGTTTCAAAAGATTGCGCCTTCCATGGGGGCAGATTCGGGCTCGGCATCAAACACCGAGCCCGAGTCTGCTCCTGTGGGGGGCCCTCGCCAGAAGGGTCGGGCTACTACACGACTGCTGGGACCTTCACCATCACAGCGAAGGACCTTGCAGAGGCCAGCCCATCTGGCCTGGTGGCTCCTGTTTGGTGAGGGGAGAAGTGGGTCCATTCCCCTCCCTCCTCTCCTAAAAACAAAAGATCTAATAAAAAAGAAACAAACTTGGGCTCTTCTCCCTCCACGGGGGCCGAGGGGACGGAAGAGGCCGTCACCATCCTTGAACGCGACCAAGCCAAGATCGGCACGTCCGGCCCCGGTGTTCGCCTGGATTGGTAATTCCAAAATAAGACCAAAAGTGCTCAGAGCGGAGCCTCAATTACGTCGGGGCCCCTCATTCAGAGGTTACCTGGCGTTTTCGAGCCCGCTGGTTTCAAACGCTTCTTCCTTATTCACTCCACTGATGGAAGCATGTTGGCCAAGGACAATATGATCCATCAGAGGAGAGCTTTAGCTGGTATAATTGGTAGAGAGCCAAAGGTGAGCCGTTTCTTGGATGGGAGCCTTCTGGCGAATGCGGTGGCGAAGATAAGTGATTTTCGGACACTTGATGGCACCCCGGTGAGTGTGACGCCGCACTCTACCATGAACTTTGTGAAAGGAGTAGTTTATGCGAAGGAACTCGTGGACTACTCCATAGATGATATCACTAGGGCTGGCCGACCACGGGGCGGTCAATGTCGAAAGTGTGATGAGAAAACAGGGAGGGGCTTCGAGACCAACCCCTACACACTTCGTTACGTTCGACCGTGACAAGCTCCCCCGTGCCGGTTGGTACCGCTACCGCGTGAAGGCATTCGCGCCACTGCCGCGGTGGTGCTATTACTGGCTCAGAGACGGTGGATCCTCGAAAAGAGGACCCTCGCCTCCGAAGCCGCAACGCCCGTCTAAGGTTTCGAGGTGGAGACAGGAAAAGACTCGCATGGCGAGCCGAACCTCCCCCAATAAGTCATCGAAGGCGACAGCGCCTTCAGCGCTTTCTTCGGCCAACAGCACCCGGGGTTCTGCCTCCGGGAAGCGTACGGCCATTCCCGTGAGGGTCTTCTGTTCGAAGAGTTATGCCTGGAGGGCATATTCCTTCAATGGAATTGCCGGGGACTCCGGGCCAACTGGGAGGAACTGCTGAGGTTCGTCTTGTCCCGTTCCCCTTTAGCTATTTTTCTGCAGGAGAGCATGCTAGGCGCCTGTCCCCTGCCCGCCTTCCGGTGGTATAAGGGTTTTGCGACCCCACCACCACGGGATGGGGGCCGTGCTAGGTGATGCGTGGTTTACACCAGCATGATGTCTCAGTTCTTCTTTTCACTTTAGTTACCTCCTTTCAGACAGTGGGTGTGCAGCTTCACCTGGATAGGAGGTATACTGTTATTTCTGCGTACATTCCCATTCAGCTGACTTCGACGTGGGAGACTTCCGCTGCTTCGTAGCACGGTTGCATGGCCCTTCTCCTGATTGAAGATCTGAATGGCAGAAATCCCCTCTGGGGAGACTACTCACTAAATCCCAGGGGACAAGTCCCTGTCCATCTGATCGAAGAGCATGAGATAGGTGTCCTCAATGTTGAAGGGTTTACGCTTTACTGCCAGAGAACCGCTTCATTTTATTGCGTTGATCTATCTCCGTGCTTTCCTGATGCACAGTCTGATTTTGATTGGGGGTGGTCGATGACCTCCATTGTAGTAATCACTTTCCCATTCAAATATCATTTTCTGGGCCGCTGCCGACTGAGAGCCCACCTCGGTGGTGCTTGGCACGGGCGCAGTGGCCTGCATTTCAGGAAATGACTGAATTCTCTATCTCAGTCGAGAAGTTTAAGTCGGTAGATGAGGCCGTTGAGTTCTTCTCCGCAACCTCATCGCCGCGCGCCTGCCTACTATTCCCTGAACGTCTGGACGTTCCTCAAACAGAAGTGTTATGCCTACATGCGCTATAAGCTCCGCCCGAACGATTTCACTGTCGGTAGACTTCGTCGGGCTAGGTTCCGGTATATTTCAAAACACGCCCGCCGCTCTTCTTCGCATGCATACGTGTCTTCACTTAACGGGAAGACCCCTCTAGCAGAATTGTGGAAGCGAGTCAAAAGGATTCGGGGCAAGTTCTCGCAGGACCTTCCTCCCGTTCTCCAGGAGAATGGGACCGCGATCTCGGACCCAGCGTCCATGGCTGAATCCTTCGCGACCGCTTTTTCCGCATTCCCTAGCCGGGATACTGCTCCGCCAGCATTCAATACACATCGTCAGGTCACGGAAGGCCGCCGGCTGGACTTTACCTCCAGAGGCGGAGAACCCTTCAACGACAGGTTTACTGTCAGTGAGTTGCGTTCCGCTCTCGCTTCGTGCGCTGACACCGCCCATGGTCCTGACGATGTCTTGTACGCCATGCTTCGACACCTGGGTGAGCGAGGCAAGGTCTTTGTGTTAGATTTGTTCAACAGGATCTGGGTAGAGGGTTACCTCACAGATTAATGGCGCATCGCTAATGTGCTAGCTTTTCGCAAACTGGTGAGAGATCATTCTACCCCAGCCGGTTGCCGCCCAATTTCTCTAACCTGCTGCGTGTGCAAGTTGATGGAGAAATTGATAACCGTTAGATTAGCTTTATTTCTGGACAGCGGAGGCCATTTGTCTTCTGCGCAGTGCGGCTTCTGCAAGTTCCATTGCAGGTCGGATGATGTGCTTCGACTGGAAAATGCTGTCTGCGAGTCCTTCCTTCGTAGACAGCATTTCGCCACGGTGTTTTTCGATCTGGAGAAGGCTTATGATACCGCATGGCGATACGGTATCATGGAGACACTCCACACGATACGGGCGAGGGGACGCCTCTCGGTCTCTATATCTGAATTTTTGCGAGATCGATTCCGGGTACGGGTGGTGGGAACCCTCTCCGGCCTAATGGATCATGAAGAGGGTGTCCCGCAGGGAAGTGTCCTCAACGTTACACTCTTTGCCTTGAGCATCAACGGCATTATCTCGGTGCTGCCAGAAGATTTTCTTGCTACGCTCTGTGGATGACCTTTCGATCTGATTTGGCGTGGCCCAGAGGCCAACTCTGGAGCGTCGACTCCAACAGGCATTGAACCGCGTCTCTCGCTATGCCGAAGCGCACAGGTTTCGGTTTTCTTTGGCTAAGACTAAGGTGGTGCACTTCTGCCGCCATCCACGGCTTCACCCCGACCCAGATTTGTTTCTTAACGGGGTGCGCCTGGAAGTGGTTGAATTGCACCGTTTCCTTGGTCTTGTATTTGACCCCCCCGCCTCACCTGGGAGGCTCATATTCGCAGCCTTAGGGTCTCTTGTTCCCGTGCCATAGATATTCTTCGTTCCGTGACGTTCAGCGCTTGGGGTGCTGATAGGGCTACTGCCTTACTCTTTTATCGATCATGTGTCCGTTCGAAGCTCGACTACGGATGAGAGTTTTATGCATCTGCAGCCGAAGGTCCATTGCGGAAGGTGGACTTGATCCACCACACGGCCCTTCGCTTGGCGGCCGGTGCCTTCCGCACTTTCCCTATTGAGAGCCTGCTTGTGGATGCTGGAGAGATATATGCGCCATGCACAGTGCATTATTCGCCTGTACGCACGAGCGCAGCGTCTCTCTTTGTCTCCAACGGCTCTCAAAGCATCCGCAGCTGATCTCGACGGTGCCTATGCCGCCAAGAGAGGCAAGTCATACCCTAAGCCGTTTGGGTTTAGGGCTAAGAAACTCCTTCGAGAGCTAGATATATATCTCGTGCTGGTGGCGCCCCTGGTTCCGCCCGGAACACCACCCTGGAGGGTACCACCCTTGGCTATTTGTCGCTACGCCTCTGCTCCCAAAGCTTGTACAGCGCCTGGAGTATTGCGTTCGGCCTTTTTGGAGCACATATTGTGTCACACTGGAACCGTGCCGGTGTATACGGATGGCTCCAAGTCCCAAGAGGGGGTCGGCTTCCACGCCGAGTCCCCTCTGTTTGAACTCAGCGGGGCTCTACCGGGCGCTTCGTCTGTTATCACGGCTGAGTTGGTGGCAATACACAACTCGGTATGGGAGATTACGCGACGTGCCCTGTTCGGAGACTGGATCGTGATTTATAGCGATTCACAGAGCGCCCTGAGTGCTCTCGGGTCATTGGAATCTCCGCACGCTCTGGTTCGTGATATCATTGATGCACCAGTTTTATTTAGCCTTGTGGATGTCGAGATTATTTTCTGCTGGGTTCCTGGACATGTAGGAATTGCGGGGAATGAGGGCGCCAAAGAGTCCGCGAGTACCGGGTGACCGGACCAGTGTTTCGCTCTTCCACACAGAGACTGCATAGCAGGACTACCGGCAGCTCTTCTGACTGCTTGGCAAAGAAGATGGGAGACGGTCGAAGAGCACTTAAAGTTGCGGGCCATTGCGCCGCGACTGTTCCCATGGACCTATCCCCCAATGCCACGACAGCTTCAGGTCGCTCTCCGTAGTCTCCGAATCGGACACACTCGTGTGACGCATCGCTATTTGATGGAGCGCTCGCGTGCGCCCTATTGTGACGACTGCGTCGTCCCCCAGACTGTTCGGCACATTCTTGTCGAACGTCCCAGTCTGGGTGACCTCGCACGTTACCTGTCCCGTTACCGGGATGGGTGGGGTCGCTACCGCCTGTCCCTTGTACTCGGGACGAGTGCGTTTATATTGACTAGTGGACTTTTAGACTTTTGGGGGGAGGCCGGCTTTCTCCTTTTATTTAACTAGTTTTGTTTTGTGGTTGTTTTCTTTGTAGGTTGCACGTTCCTGAGCCGGGGTCTTCCCCCTCCCCGACGCAGGAGCTTGCTTCCTCTACATTATTGAGCTCCATTCATTGTGTCATCTATCACATGAACAGCTCCCGTACTATTAGCCGAAAGATACGCCGCCGAATTTTACGGTAGTGATCGTCTTCTTTGATGATAAGCATTTCCATCTTTCTTTCATACATAAGTAGCTGAATTCCTTCCAAACCATTCAATTTATTTCATTTGACCATAACATACTCTAGAATTCGCAAGGCTTATCTAATTGCTTACTGGAAAAATTAGTCGCGCACTTATTTGTTTTTTAGTATGGGTGTTCTTGGTTGTCGAGATTTCAGCTTATGGCAGTCCAGCTCCTTCCTGTATGCTTACTTCGATACCCGATTCCCTGAAGCAAGAGATTCACCTTGGATCTCGCGTGTCTTCATAGGGTTAACCTTAATTTTTCTAATAATCGTTCTTGCTATATCACTGTAACGCAATCATTGATTGTAAAGGTTAACAATTTCATTATTACATTCAATATAAAGTTCTTTCATTTTCGCCATGGTGCCAACCTTGCTGCATCAAGAGAAGATGAAGAATGGCTGTCTAACTAATTTCCAAAGTCACAACTTACTGAAAACATTAGTAGAACATTTAGAATATTCTTTTCTATCCATTTCACCAGTTTTCCTCGAAACGTTCGTAATCATTACTTCAATATATATTAGTTAGACACGAATACACTTTTTTCCTACCCAATTGAATTTAAATTTGAATGTTCTTCACTTGAAGTTTGAGTCTGTTGACATTTTAACCTCTTTCACTATAGTCTATAATCCTCATCTTTTGTATAAGTTTTAAGTTATTTGGATACTTGTAAAGTAATTAATAAACAACTTTTAGTCTGTACGAATATTTTCTTACTCATATATATATATATATATATATATATATATTTATGTATTAATACATATGTATGTATATATATGTATGTATATATATATTGGTGTATGTATGTATATATATATATATATATATATATATATATATATATATATATATATATATATATATATATATATATATATATATGAATGCAATGTCCCGCAGGATAAAATGAAATGGTGTTTCCTAGTACCTTCGAACTTTATTAAGTTCTTTATCAAGGATAACTTCAAGGAGTAACCAAGAAATCACCAATGAGGAAGACGGAAGGGGGAAGGTAAAGATTCACAAGAATAACAAGAAGCAGGTAGTAAGGTCAAACTGAGAAGACGAAAGGGTAACAGATTAAAAGAAATGGAGATAGCCTAACGAGGGAGATTATAAGAAACGAGAAGTGAAAGAGTGGGGAAAATACAATGTACATAACAGAGCAGTGGCAATTAAAAAACAAAATGGTCCCACATAACTAAAGATTGTATATAAAACTAAAAAAAGTCAACTAATTTCTCTAAGTATTAGTTTTTTAATTATAACATCTATCTTATATAACCCAGATGAAAGTTTAAAATTATCACTAACTCTATAATTTAAGAAGGGGATTTTTTTGGGGAGTATTTGAATAATGATTTCATCTTAGTTTGGTTATGAGTTTTTTATCAAAGTTATTTTTAATAATTCTTTTATAATATCAAAAAACAAAAATGGTAAAGTTCAGAAATAAATATAACTATCGAAATTTTGTGAATTTTTTAAAACCCAAAGAATTACAAATGGTGAAGTTCAGAAAATTTATTTTTATATATCTTCTTCTATAACTATATTTATCAACGTGGTATTTTGAAAGGGGGGAAATTTAGTTCCTTTTTAAAATTTTTATAATTGGTGAAGCCATTTCCTGGTTGGCTTGTAAAAGCACATTCAATGATATTCCTTTTTATAGGGTCAATGGGACGATAAATAAATTTAGCCGAGTTCCAGTTAATTAGATGGTCCTTATCTGACATATGTACAAAGAAAGCACTGTTATTTTTTCCTTTTCGGACATTATATTTATGTTGATTTATGCGAACTGAAAGTTGTTTACCTGTTTGTCCATAATATTTACTTAGGCAACCAGAACACTCAACTGAATAAACTCTCCTCCCCCCACCAAACTATTACAATTATTACGTACTAATAAATTCTTACAGGTCGTCTCATATTTAAAAGCAACAGAAATGTTAAAGTTATTCAAAAGACGGGGAAGATCACTAAAACAAAGAAAATGGTAGAACTAAAATGTTATTACTATTAAAAGGGAGAATAAAGACAGTTTGATAAAATGTATTTTTAGCAGAAGACAGTTTTGAAGAAATGGGTAAGGGTAACAAAGTTTATGGCCAATTTGAATAAATGGATTTAGAAAAATGATTGAATTATTTTTCGTCATTGGCTTTATATTGAAAATTAAATTGCGCCTCGCCAGCAAATCGCCCCATCGCCTAATATATATATATATATATATATATATATATATATATATATATATATAATTAATATAATTTTCTCGTGCATTTTTGCTTTTCTCCTCTAATTAGTTCTTAGTTGATCCAACTTGGCTAACGCTTGCCCGATTTTCAGACATTATAGGAGTTTCCCGGGGCGCTAATTGCATGCTTCATAATGGCCCTCCAGATCCAATAGAGGCACCAGCATACATATCCAGTCTCTACGTAATGTTGAAACTCCGGCGGAAAATTAACCGAATGCAAAAGATGAAAATGCAAATGGTGTGAAGAAAAGCCAGAGTTCCTCTCAGGAAATTTAAATGGGGCACACGAGAGCTGACTCTGTTTCTTAAGTGTTTTCCGACTATTCTGATGAAGCTGTGAATTTCCTGCAATTATATTAACGATTCCTAGCACTTTACACTTGGAAACTGGTGTTCCTAAAATTAATTGCTGCACGTCGAGTTTCTTCCTAAGCTTCGTTTCTTGACTTCGCGTGTCATTTATATTTAATGTGCACCCGTAAGTTTGTACGTGTCGGCGGAGGGGGCTTCAAGAAATCGAAAAGCTCGTCCTGATTATTAAGAAGGCTTTGTTATCTCCAATGATTGGAGATTCCGCCCTTCTAAGGATGTCTCCGCCCAGCCTTAATGACCTTCAGCCCCGCACACCACGCCCATCGCCTGTCTGACGGTCAAAATGCTTAGAAATTTCAACCAATGGACGGAACTGGCTCTTCTTTGTCAGTCTGTTTCGATTTCTCTTTGTCTAAGTCTTATTTTTCCTTTTATCTTTTTTTTCCTCGTTTCTTGGTCCTATCTCTGCATTCACCCTCTAAGGATTGAAATTCATTTCCTGAATTCGGTTCATTAATTTAAATTGTTCTTTCTTTGAAAAGGGAAATTTCCTTTTGGAGTGGACTTTTATTTTTTGTTTTCTTTGGATTCCAGATGCCGTAGTTCTAAGTAAAAAAAGGGGCTTGTGAACCTTTTGTATTTGTGTGTTCGTTTGGTCAATATAAAAACAGTTATAAATGTTTTTACGTACGTATCGTATAAGGTTATTCAAATAATCTGGGTTTATCCTCTACACCAGCCTTGGAAGCGGCTGCATGCCCGGATTATGGTACTCTCATTCATGTTACCTTTAACGTCCACGATGGCGTCCTTCGAATCATTGGATTTTGGGGCCGTTGGTTAGTCATTCAATGATGCCACAGACGAAGTAGTTCCGGGGGCTCAATTCTGGAAAGCTAGAACACACACAAGTAGTCGCATGATCCTGAACATTTTGAGTCGGATAGTCGGATAGTCCTGGGACATGTATGTTGTGTTATGTCTAGTATTCTAAAAAAATACGTACGACCTCCCAAGGGCTAATTATTTTCCCTTACCGATTTGCCGAGGTCGTCGTTTTGTTGATGATTTAGACTTGCTACATGAAATTGGCTCTTTCTGACAATGTTCGTCCACTGCGAATGTTTTTTGTCTTTATTACATCCACACCAGAAGCCAGTAGCTCATTTTTTTTTCATTGAACGCGAAGATCGTGGCTGCGTCCAATGTGCTAATCCCCAAATCACCGCGGTTGGCCGATAATGCGACTAAAATGGCTACCCCCTTTCATTTCCTGCCTCATATTAGAAGCTGCCATGTTTTACCTGAAATAGTTAGCCCTGAAAAGGAGAGAAGAAAAGGTCGGGTCATGTATGGCCCTCTATATTTGTTTTCATATTCCCTGAGAAGCATTTACAGCATGGCTATTACAATGATTTGTCTTTTTAATTAGATATAAGTTCGTTAATAAAGTAAAGATTATCCCTCCTAGAAACTAAAGTGAAGCATTCTGACGTGAGGATAAACTAAAAGAAGCCTTATTTATTTAAATAAATTATTTAATCTATTAATTATTTAATGTAATTGTTTAGTTTAAATATTTAATATCCATTTATGATTGCCTATATAATGGGTATAGCTAAGATCATTTTCGATAAGCTTTCCATTGTCACTACGCAGATGGATTTCCCGGGCGGACTACTTTCTCGATTATTATTAATTGGAAAGTATCGCAGCACTGCGACAGGTAACAATCTTCATAACGCAACTACGGAAACGTAGAAGAATCCAGCATTTGTACTACACACGAAGGAGAACGAGGTGCACGTTATCGATGATGTTTCGGTTTATGGCTAAAATAACCCTCATCAGCTTACACAATTTTACCTATTCCACCAACTTCAATGTGATTCTCGTTAAAATGGTTTATCCACATTTCACTAAAATAGCTAAGCGTCACTTCTGAAAGGATTAATAGTTTCACAACGTTTAATAAAGGCATTTTACCGATATTATTACTTTATCGAATCAAACTTTAACAAGATAATTTTTCTCAACAGAAAAAGGAATCTTTACTTGATCCGGTTATTTATGGTAACTCTAACAAGTTAGTTTTTATTAGGTTAAGTCAATTTTAGCTAGAAAATATTCATATATTTTGCAAATGAAGACAAAATATACAATATATAAGAAATAAACACAAAAGAGGAACAAATTTACTCGCATTACTATTCGCACAACTTGATCTGCATATTCGGATCGGAATGCATTTCTCCCTTCCAGTTAATAGTTGATGAAATTCTTTTTTACTCAGTGCTGCCGCTCTGCTTGAGGTTCAAATTTTTCTTGTGAGTACTTTTAATCTTTGTGGTAATACTTTTGAATTGGTGGGAAATACTTTTCAGGTTCTAGTATTTCTGGTCTTCGTTGCTGATGGACTACTTGGTCTTGCTTCTTTCTTTTATTTTCACTAATTGTGTAATATGGCTTATTGCTATTATCGTAGTGCCCGCGTCCTTTTGTGGAGTAATTACCATTTAATTACTTCGCGAGACAAATTCTGTTCAATGACGCGAATAGATGAGCAAAGTGGAGGAAATGATATACACATAAGATTGGCGAATGTTTAGAAAGTTTGTGTAACACAGGAACTTTACAGCCGAGATTGAAGAAGTCATTTTCCCAAATAGACGCAAAATTCGACGACACAAATGTCGACTTTCTCAAGGGACAGACGTGTACGTGGAAGGATTTTGTCAATATTATTCCTCAATAAACCTGCACAGCTTTTGCAATTTCGGGCTTCCTATCTCCTGCTTTTCATTGTTTGTATTCTAACTTTTCTCTTTTTGACCCCGAGTCAACATAGCTGACTGATCCAGGACAAACCGATTCTCTTTCTCTTTTTTTTCTTTGTAGGATCGATCCTCTCACAAAATAGCCAAAATTTTTTAAAAAATGCCTTCCGATTGCGTGGGGGTTTTCGATAGACCTGCGAAAAGTGTCGGGTTTCAGCGAGTTAGATTTTATTGCGTTACCACGCTATGGAATGGTATTTATTTCTGGATGTGAGCTCGCTCCAGTGGGACCGGGCTTTACAATCGGATTTTTCATAGAGCTCTTATTTCTTAGTTTCTGCTGCGTTGCCGACTATTTCCTTTTTTTCCTCGGGATGGCTCTTGAATTTTGACACTTTTTTTTCTACCTTGTCTAGTGTAGTTTCGTTAAAAAATCTTGGCCATTGCTTCTTCCCTAATTCTGGTGAATTTCGCATGTTCGTTTCCCCAAACTATTTGTTAAGGAGAGATGCGCGCCCTCTCATCTCGGAGCACCCCCAAAGAATCATCTAGGGATAAAGCTATGCATTTTCCACAACTTTTATTAGCATCTCCACTTTCTTTTAAAAAACCCTAAAAAACAAGTGTACATGTTGGATCATCTGCTTTATTGTAATATCTTATACCTAGTGATTTCCTATCTATAATCTCGGAGACCATTTTATTTTGATAGACACGATTTGCGGATTTACTATCCAGCAACGCATCGTTCACACTTTTTCTTCATTCCTATCCTGCTATGCAAACATATTCTATATTGTTATTAATCATGTATTCATACTAAAATACTAGTCTTTTCTTATTTCAGTGAGAGGGGAGGAGATTCAGTAAATTGTTTCGCTAGTACTTTAATTCCCGAAATTTTGATACCCTCCTGCCAAAGTTTTTGACCCAATATTTCACAAAAGAAACGGCCCAATTGTGGCACTACTTTAGTCCAGAGTGATGGGAGACAAATATAAAGAGATGGAGAAATGGAAAGAACTGGAAAAGTGTAACGGATAATATTGGCCGTGCAAATTGACTATAATTTTCCCTATCACGAACACACTAAATAACAACACGGAGGTTTTCTTTCCAATGGCCAACGTTCAGAGATCATGGTCTAACTCGAAGGGAGAAATGTCAAGGTTTACCGCTCGAGTCTCAGAAACGTTTGAAGTCGCCTTCAGATAGGATAAGAAAACCACTCAAAATACAAGGTGTCACAATGTCTCCCTCTTTCGTAAGATTTCAAATTGATTATAATATTTTCATTTCTGCCTCTGTGGCGGCGCGCGCATATTTGTGAAGCAAATGACGTTTTTACATGTACTGGGCTCAAAATGAAAGTTCTTCCGCCATTCAAATCCTCTCGCTTGAGTACCTGGGAGGGTTGGGGAGGGGGTGCAATCTTTCGAGAGATTTCTGGTTTGTAACTAACTTAATTCCTACCCCCCGTGTGTCGTGTGTCACGCTTGTTTGAGCAAAAATACGATTATGTGGACGTGCACGAGTGAGGGAAAAATAAGTTTCCCTTTGGAAGTATGTACTCGGTTTCTCCACATTCGGACCAATTCGAAAATTAAAATAATTTTTCAAGTATTTTGGTTGCGTTAATTAAATTAGGGAAATACGTAATTAAATGCACTTTAAACTCTTAAGGCATATATCTAGTGTGGTTGGAAGCGTGTTTACAAATAGGAAGTGGAAGGGTGTAAGAGGATTAGGAGTGTGTGCGAGTAGCATATATTTGTTTACATGAGTTAGGGAAGGACTGATGGAAATTCGTATCTGACTCAATTAGATTTTGGCGGAGAGGGTTAGAAACTCCCTCAACGTTAGAAAAAAAAATTTGCTCAGAGTTTAAAAAAAGTTCGAAAATCGGTTACTTTTTTAGAGTTTCAAAATCAAGAAATGTACCAAAGGGTGAAATGCTTGTCCACTGTTTAGATTCGAGTTTAGTTTTTATTATTTTTGCCACGTTCATCATTTTACCATGGTTAGAAATTCCAATTCAGCTTCAGATTTAGAATTTTGATTCTTCTTGCTCTTGGTTTGTTCATTTTCAAATCGAGCCTCTCGGTTCTTAGTTTTCATATTTGTTTTTATTTGGTAGTTTTTTTATGGCCATTTAGTTTTCTAGCATACTCGAAAGGATATTCTATTAATGTAGTGTTTTTTTATTCTGACTCTTTATCGCTTCAAAAGCTACTTGTTCTGCTCACAACACTTGTGTTGAACGTTCACATTTTGGGGAAAGGCTCTTTCACCATTTGTAGTGTCGTGCGACTCTATATCTCACTATGTCGGTCGGTGACCGTTTTGCTTTTTTTTTGTTTTGGTAATAGCATTGTAACTATTATGCCGATTCTAACGAAATTTGAAACCTTTAAATTGTTTTACATTCTCTTTCGAATGATATAATAGCCAAAATCCTCCCTAGGTTAGCCGGAAAATTATTTTGTTTGGTCAATAACATCATAACTATTAGGCCGATTCCAACGAAATTTGGAATCTTATGTTGTTTTACATTCTCTTTCAAATGATATAATTGTCAAAGTCCTCCCAAAGTTAGAGCACGCGACTTTGGTCAGCAGACGTTGTTATCTATCACCTGAGTTATTGCTCTGGTTTTGATTTAATGTTCTACTTCTCCCACAGTCCTTTGGTTCACTGTTTAGAATTTGCTATTTAATTCCTTTGTCTCGGAAAATGGAAGCTTCCCCATGAAGAATTGGTTCTACACCCCCCCTCCACACACAATCACACACACAATCACACTCACACTCACACTCACACTCTCTCTCCTCTCTCTCTCTCTCTCTCTCTCTCTCTCTCTCTCTCTCTCTCTCTCTCTCTCTCTCGCTCTCGCTCTCCTCTCTGTGCTCTCGGCGCTCGAGAGCACAGACATGGAAAAAGACTTGGGAGTCGTGATCACCAGCGACCTCAAGTTTTCCAAGCAGTGCATCGAGGCGGAGAAGAAAGCCCAGAGAATCTTGGGGTATATCAAGCGACAGTTTGGGTATCGGAACAGGGAAATCGTTCTCACTCTCTTTAATTCCCTGGTCCGACCTCACCTGGAGTACGCAGTCCAGTTTTGGAGTCCATCCCTTCGGAAGGACATCGCCCGACTGGAGCGAGTACAAGCCAGGGCGACCAAACTGATCCCCTCGATCAGGCACAAAAGTTACGAAGCCCGCCTAGAAGAACTAAACCTCTTCTCACTGGAAACCCGAAGACGGCGCGGTCAATTAATCGAGGTCTTCAAAATCCTCCGAGGTATTGACCACGTAGGCAACGGGGACATGTTCCAACTAAGCGAGGGCGTAACGAGAAACCACGGCTACAAAATTGAGCTGCCGCGTTATCACCGGGACAGATGCGGGAACTTCTTCAGTTACAGTATCTGCAACGAGTGGAACGCGCTTCCGCCAGAAGTCGTGAACAGCGACTCTGTGGAGCAGTTCAAAAGGCGCCTGGATAAAGTCCTGGTTCGCTGACAGGCTCACGAGTCCCTGACTCGTAACAAGTACCATCTCGTATGGACCGTAAGGTCTTCTAGGGTACTTCTTTTCCTTGTGACTCCTTGTGACTCTCATCTCTCGCTCTCCTCTCTCTCATCTCTCTCATCTCTCTCATCTCTCTCTCTCTCTCTCTCTCTCTCTCTCTCTCTCTCTCTCTCATCTCTCTCTCTCTCTCTCTCTCTCTCTCTCTCTCTCTCTCTCTCTCTCTCTCTCTCTCTATATATATATATATATATATATATATCTCTCTCTCTCTCTCTCTCTCTCTCTCTCTCTCTCTCTCTCTCTCTCTCTCTCTCTCTCTCTCTCTCTCTCTCTCTTCTCTCTCAACACAGCCACCTTGTCGTCGGTGAGAGAGCTTGCGTGATCTGCCTGAGTTAAGCTAGCTAAGCTGGGGGACTTTTAGTCCGGTAGGGTCACCCATGCCAGTAAGGTAGCTGTAGTAGGATCCAGACTAAGGGTTGTCAAACTTCTCTACCACTTCTTTGATGCGTCTCCTTGCATCCCCCTACCAACCCATTCGATTCTGTTAGTACTAAGTTTCACCAACTCTCTTCAACTGTCAAAAAATCAAAACAAAAACCCAATAACAAAAAAAAAACCTTCATCTCTATTACACATAAGTTGTTTATTAATAAGGGCCTCACCAGCTCCCTTATGCCGCGTGAGAAGAGAGGCTTTGGAACCTCTTTAAATAACGCCTTGGAGCACTCATAGGTTACAAGAGACTGAGATTGAAGGGATCTTAGGCGTTTGGGGTACGATTAATGGAGAAATGCTAGGTACCCCTTAAAAGCTTTCTCCTAACGTGTAATTGCCTGACCAGCTCCCTGTGACCGCTACTTGGTGAATAAAGGCTCAACTGATCTTTGGAGAGAGAGCTTTTGTGCCTTGCTGGTTGCCAGATCAGCTAAAGATCTCGGATGAAGTCGTGGGCACTTAGCTTTACTATTTGCCTCAAGTCTGGCCGTTTTTAGTTGATTAGTAGGGCTTAGTAGGAAGACAGTTACACCTCAAGCACCCCTGTCGAAAAATCAGAGAACCAGTTCACTGGGGCTCTCGTGCTGCTCAGTTGGGAGCTGCGGCACGATTGGGGACGTCCGGCCCAGGGGAGACCTTAGGGTTGGTGTGCTTGATCAAAGGGTTTCTGTTCGCCGAACGACCGAAAACCTCCTGGAAATAGGCGGATGTGATTAGTGCGAGAGAAAATCACAACCAAAAACCCCTTTTTTAATGCGTATGGTCCGAGATTTTTGTAAGATGGCGAAGAAGAATGGTCCTCCGTTTCGAAAGCTAACCTGCAAAATATGCAAAGTCTATAGATGGAGTGAAGACTTCGGGGGAAGGAGTTGCAAGGAACTCACAGATGGCGTCAGTGTCTGTGACTTCTGCGAACTCGAGAAGCGCCTGGGCGAGAACATCGCTCAACTGAGAGAGGAGAACTCCCTCCTTAAAAGGGAAGTTCAACTCTTAAAATCAGAGAGATGCAGATGCTCAGGCGAGAAGGCTCCGGACGTCCAACAGCCGATTTCTTCTGCTGAAGGGCTTCCTCAACGAGCCAAAAAGAAGAAAAGAAAGAAGAAAGAAGAGAAAGTAGAAATAGAAGAAGAGAAAGTAGAAAGAGAAGAAGAGAAAGTAAAAGGAGAAGAAGAGAAAGTAGAAAGAGAAGAAAAGAAACTGGAAACAGAAGAAGAGAAAGTAGAAGCAGAAGAAGAGAAACGGGAAACAAACGAAGAGATAGCAAAGGAAGTCAAGAAGAAGAATAAGAGGAAGAATAAGAAGAAGAAAAAAAAATTAGAGATACAAGAGGAAAGCGGCAAGTCGCCTCCGAAAGGAAAGACTAAGTCGTCCGCAGTCAAATGTGCAAGAGTCACCCTTATTGGTGATTCTCAAGCACGGGGTCTGAAGCCCCTGCTAGCGGCCCGCCTTCGCACAAGCGTTAAGGTGAGCTGCATCCCAGGTTGTGGGAATATGCAGGTAAGAGCTGAGGCCGAGAAGTCTCAGATTTCAGAGACTTCAGTCGTTGCCCTTATGGTAAGTGGCAACGACCTCTACCTCAGAGGAGGTAGGGTAGGCCCTACAGGTGAAATTATGAGGACAGTTATGGGCGCTGTCGACGACTGTGGACTGAAAACCCGCAGACGCGTCGTGGTGGGGATGCTCCCGAGGTGGGGTCCAAGCCGGACTGCCCACTTGAGGAACATGTCGCTAAACAGGCGCCTTGCAGACCTCTGTACGGCTGAGGGTGTCTTTTTTGTGGACCCGTACGCCGTGTTCTATGGTAGAAAAGACCTCTACCAAAGGGACGGGGTGCACCTCTCCTTTAAGGGCAAGGCGTTCCTAGCCAACCTCATCCAGGATGTCGTGGAGCGCACCCAAAGGAGTGTCCGGCCCATTGGGAAGGCGGACGTACGCCAGTACGCCCGAGTCACTCCCCAAACAACCTTCTCGGAGGTTGTTAAAAATGGTGCCACCAAGACAAACAAGAAGCCGGGAAACGGAAGAGTATAGGGGGTCCTACATTTGGGGACTCCCTGAAGGTTCTTCTGTTCAATGCGAGGTCAATCAGGAACAAGTTTCCTGAGCTCCGTGGCCTCGTAGCGACGGAAGAACCCGAAATGGTAGCCATAACAGAATCGTGGATAAAAACCTCAAACCGAGACTTTGAAGGCGAATTCACG